>JAQGAW010000996.1:0-22245 GCA_034698025.1 Phthiracarus crinitus | reverse complement strand
CGAACCCGATCCGACCCGACGATTTTCTCGGATATCCGACCCGAACCCGATATTTCGGATATCCGTTTACAAGTCTACTGTGTAATACACAGTGTGTATAAATAATCTGTTCACTCGTTGAGAGTTCATTGTATTTGTGTTACAGTTTGAAAACTTAACGATTACCGGTAAACCAATAATTGAAACATTCGTTTGAAACATAAGTCTATTTTTATGACCGAAACTAACTTTTGGAAAATAATATTATTTAAGTTTATAAAATTCTTTACCACACATTAGATTCGTTTTAACAAAACGTTTCATAATATATATGTTAAATACAATCAAATCAAATAGAAATTTATAAAAAACTTTATTCAATTTAATGTTATGTACAGTAAAATATATGATACCGTATATACAAATAGAAAAACGAAATACAGTTTAAACTAAATTTGGGTGACAATATTTGATGGTTGAAAGATGATGTCACGCGGATGTTGTTGTGGATGTGAATGCTGATGCGGATGATGGTGTGAACTGAGCGTACAGCCGATCGCTTCACACATGTATGTCTTGCAACCATTCACCGCATTAATACTATTCAATCCATTGTGGTTTACGACCACCAATGGTGAACCATAGCAACCATAATGCGGTGATTGTTGCGAATGCGGTGAACTGAACCCTGTTTTATGCGCAGAACCGTCTGATTCACTAATCGCGTATAACTGTTTCACGTAATCATTGGCTAATGATTCAATTTCGGTCTGATTTGGTTGGTTCGATGTATTGGGTTCTAATTGTTTTGTTGGTTCACTAATCATCGTAGAGTTTTCCGCTGTATTACTATTAATTGCTGTAAAAGAGTAAATGTTACAGTACTGTCTGGACTTAAACGATTGGAAACCTTTATTTGTCCTAAATTTAGTTATGCTCATAATAGCTGTTGCGGTAATAACTAATGAGCCAACAATTGCTATTAATAAATATATCACAGGTTTAAATCCAATTTCTAAATAAAAATATTTAATTAAATAGTTAATATGTAATGACATATACAGTGTTAGCGATTCGTACCGTTATGTGCGCTGTAAAAAGGCATAGTATTGGTAGTAAGCGTAACGTAATTACTCCTTCCTTTAGAATTTGCTGCATAGAGTACTAACACGAATTGTGTAGCGATTGGCAGAGATGTCACTTCAAAAATTGGTGCTTTATTTGAGCTCCAATTAGACAACAGTAAACCGCGCTCTGATTGATATATTTCGAGGTAAAACGATTGCTCGAGACCACCGTCTTCTCCATGTTCGCACTTAACAACAAACGAATCAGTGCTTTGGTTGCCAACGAGACAATTACGAACAGGTTGTGGAGCGCCAGCAGGTATAACAGTGAAGATGCATGGATCGCGTTGTTCGCCAACTTTATTACGAGCCCAACAGTATAGCTCTCCGTAACCATACTTACTCTTTGGTTCGTGTGTAGCAATCGATCGTGTTTTCAAACTAATGAATTTTTTAACAGTTATCACTTCGTGGCTATTGTTAAAAGTCCATCTGAAGCTGACTTGTGGCGGATCTGCGTCCACATCGCACGGCACTTCTATTGGCTCACGCTTTGCCACTCCATATATTTTTCTTTGGTTTGGTTTACATATCGGAGCATCTATTGATTTCTACCATTAATTGTTAAGATTTAAGGAATCAGTTATCAGTTAATGCTTACATAGAATGTTAAGATATATGGCATCACTTTCTCCTTCTCCCTCAGCATTAGCGGCAACACAGCTATATTTTCCAGAATCAAAACGCGTCACGAAACTAATAAATAACGAATTTTGTCCAATTATAACGTGATTGTGGTCACTATTTTCTGTGATAGTCTGTCCTTCGTATTTCCATCCAATTTGAGTTTGAGTGGGATTGGCGTTCACGTGACACTCAAACGATACATTACTGGACTCACGAACCATCGAGTCGTGTATTGAAGCGCCCAAAGACATCGTAACGCGTGGACTGTCTATAACATAGAGTAATAGAGTAATAGAGTAATAGCGTAACTGTTGCGTACAGTACTGTACAAGTATATGTCAACTTTATTATCAACTTTTAGTTAAGTTAACAAACCTAACCTAACCGTTAAAATCAGGTAAAATTTTCAGTCGAAACCGGAAAAATATCGGTTTAAATTGCGTTAAACTGTTGGGTATACCCAAATAGATTATAACTAAGGCCGCAAAAATCGTTAGAAAAAAGGGTACAAAATAGTTTAATAATCGTTAGAAAAAAATGATCAAATGGTTAGAAAAATCGTTTGAAAAAAGTTATCAAAACAGAACTATTTACTTAATCTGGTGTAGGATTTCAATTTAAAAATTTCCAAAAATCTGTATTATGTAAAATTTTTAAATTTTCTTGTTTATAAATTTTTTCAGTAAAATATTTTTTATATAATTTTTCCGAATTAACCTCAAAAATGCCCCCTACAAGAACTAATCGGATTTAAACGACAATTTATTTATTTTTTTTATCAGTAAATGACAAATTTTATTAAAATCACAATCGTTTAAAATAAAATAAAATCGTTAGAAACGAAAATTAAATTTAGCTTTTATAAGTTATAATAGTTATAAATCATCTATTTTTTTTATTCCCTTACATTTCTGAATCGTATTAAAGAATCGTTAATTAATGATTTTCGCGGCCCTACTAATAACATTAATTATACATAAATTAAATACAAACCGAACCGTAAATAAATTATATAATTATGACACAAAACCAAACTGATAAAAATACTGATTAATAGAAACCAGAAAATCTTAGCGTAAAAGGTGAAATAAAAATAAATAATGAGAATACCTGGGCATCCCCTTCTGTAATTAACCACTTATAATAAATGGCGTCTTAGGCGCATATGTGTATTGTTTTAACTAAAGATGCTAATGGTTTGGTTTGTAATGGTTAAATCATGGTTTTAACCATTGGTTAGTGGTTTGGTTCTGATTGGTTTCAATTTTTAATATTTCTAATGGTTTGGTTTGGTTCTAATTTTAAATTGAAAAACCATTATAAAACCATTAAACCATTAACTATTACTTATATACAAATAATTGATGCAATATGTATATATTTAGTGTTTTGTTACATCACAATTGCAAAAAACACTATTAATAAACAAATGTTTTTTAAAGCCATATAAAGTTAATTAATTATTACTAGTAAAGGCTTTTTGATAAAAACATTCTAAAATTAATTTATTATAAAATTATTTTGGATTATATTTTTGATAATGGTTTAATGGTTTAACCATTGGTTTGGTTTGGTTCGGATTGGTTTACATTATAGAAATGGCGGTTTGGTTCGGTTTGGTTCTATTTTTAAGATAATGGTTTGGATTGGCATGGTTTGAGAAAAGTCGAACCATTAGCATCTTTAGTTTTAACGTATTTATATATCAATTTTATACGTCGAAAAGTTGGTACAAATAAACGTCCCCTAAAACTGATCATTCCTTAATGTGAGTTTTTACAATATATTACTATATGAAACTGAGCTTATGATAGACCGCTCAATTTAATTGCTATAATTTGCATGTGAATCGTTTGATATTTGAAAGTGAAAATGAGATTTGCTGTTCTAATTTAAATTGACTCCATTTTAATTATTTAATTTTGCTCAAATAATTCATAACTAATATTACTTATTAAATTAGGATAAACTGTTGTTTATTAACCATTTATTCAGTATTAATATTTCAAAAATAATTGATAGCGCCATCAACATTGTCTAACTTCCATTCATTAATTGATAATTATATTGGTTAGCAATGTCATGTGTATTTGACGAGTTGTTTGAATTATTTAAACAAACAACATTCATATTTATCTTCGAACTAGTTATGGGTTTCGATCCATTATTCAGCTCCATATTTAAATAACCATCAGAATTATCTTCTTCTTCACCAGTAAGTGTTTTATTGGATCGCATTATAGTATTACGCATACTTAGAAAAGTGTTTTCATTGTCATCGATAGATAATGAGCGGATATCACTATCCGTCAAACACGCGTTTAAACTGGAACTGTGTTCACAAATAAACCGAATATAATATCAAATTTATTGTTTAGACATCGATTGTTTTATGTGTTACCTTAAAGAGTTATTGTTTGTTTGAGAATGAGGTATAGTCCTTTCATAGCTCACAACCGAATGATTACGGTTGTGTTCAATATTATAATTATGCAATAATCTAGGGTGGCATACACTTTTTGTGGTTTGGTTGTCAGTGTTCACTGCCACTGATGGTCTTATTGTTTGCGAGATAAATAGCATTCGTTGAGAATCCATAGTACTTTCTAAACATTTCATTGCATTTAAAACAACTTTATGCATATCACGCGCAACGAACGAATCTTTTGCTTGAATCCACAAATATCCTTCTCCTATACTCGAATATCGTCCCAATTCCAAGAAAAATGCACAACTCCTCGAATTACCACATCTTCGTATCGTTGTTAACAATATCTCAATAGCATTATGTTTGTCTGATTGTGGATCCAGTTTAACGATATATAAAGTTTGTGCAGTCAAACATAGTCTGTAAACTCCAATCATATTATGAGTTTTGCCCAAATCTTTCATTATAATCGATACTTGCCATATATAGTCATAAACAATAGATCTATTACTGCTATAGAGATCGATTAACCAGTCCAACCAATCGCGTAATTGAGATTCATTGTCCACACCAACAGAGAAACAGTCGTCACGAGTGTAGAGCGCGAACGAGTGTTTGTTTCGAGCATCGATTTTACGATTTATACTGAAACAATCTTTTAAAATTATACTCCTTTTTGGTTGCAAACCATTCTTAAACTGCTTTTCGCTGTCATAATATTCGAGTCGCGCTAAACTCGAACCACAACTTTCTCGAAGAACGAAGTACTTCTTTTTATTGGTCTTTAATATTAGAGATATGTATATATTTAATTAATTATATACTTATTGGTGCTAATTATTACCTTTATTTTGATCAAATATCCCATTTTTATCACAACAGATTCCATTTGATTAATTTATGGTAAACTTTTAAAAATACTCTCTCGAAATCGCTCTCAATATAATTATATATTAGTCTAAAATCACTTTGAATTTGAATATATTCGTAATCTTAACGTGATATAACATTTATTTGCATTAGATTTGAAGGCGTGCTTTCATTAACGAAATAGGCTTTCACTTTGTGCGACGCAAATATAATGAGCATTAATAGTATTGGCTAAAAATAAAGTGTTGTGTTGTCTGCAATTTCTAACACAACACCTTATTCTTAAATAAATATGCACATAAGCACGTACTGTAGAGGTTTTATTACAGACAACAATGCATTCTTCTTACCAACCGATTGAAAAAAATTTTAAAGATGCAAACTATCACTTAATAAGCATAAAAGTATGATTTTTACATTCAACACATTATATTGAAAATAACTATTGTTGTTATAACATTCATAAATAACAATTATTTCTCAAATTCCCAATGAATAGCGAGAAAAAAAAGAGAAAGTAGGAGAGAGTGAGAGAGAGAGAGAGAGAGAGAGAGAGAGAGAGAGAGAGAGACGTATTTAGCAATCTTAACATATTTTTGTGAACTCTTCTTTTAAAATAATTTTACCGACCCATAACTAAATCCATTTTCCTAACTCTTAAAATGCTTCTCTACTTCCTCTCAATCTATCTAACTATTAAATTATGCGAAACCCATTTAAATGCTTTGCAAATCTAATAAAAGCTTATTCATAATTTGAGTATTTACTCCTAAGTGAAGATCGACTATTGTCTAATGTGTTCGTTAAATGGTTATTATTACCATCATTAAGCTTCACAACTTCTATAATTAATATTTATATATCAATATTATTTAATTAGATTACAAAATTTAATTCAATTATTTCATAAATTTCTATTAATATATGGGTTTTTTGAATAAAAATTACCTTGATTATATTTTTTTAAATATATGAAATAATTTTAAAAATTAGGTGTATATTAAAATAACCATAGTTTAAAATTTAAAGCAAACTCATTTTATAGATATAATAAATTGCTACAGAAATTTGGTGCCTATATTTTCAGTGAACTGAAGAGATTTAAATAGTATAAGACATCAAACTGTTTTTTACACAAAAGTTTTACTAATTATATACTAGGATATACTGATAAAAACATTTAATAGAAAAAAAATAAAATTTATAATATCTGATAAAGTAAAAAAAAGTGACAGAAAAGTTAACCGTATTTAGAGAAAAAAAAACGACCGAATACCGAATTAAACATTTTTCTGAACAAAATTTCCGATCACTATTCATAATATAAAGTTGGAACATTTTTGCCATAGAACTGTACGAGTGTTTTCAAACATAAGATAAGAAAGAATATCATATAAAGATTTATAACGAAAATGTGTTACGTTAGCATTAGCTTAGCATTTTAAGAAGACATGGCTTTATATATAAAACAATACCAAGTTCTTAAAAATTAAACACATAAGGATAAGTCATTTATAGAGCATCACAAAGAGGATCACAAAGCATTAGCGGCAATCTTAGTCAAAAAATTATGTTTTGTTATTGTTAGAAGTAAAGCTATAGTAATAAATTAAAATTATAAGGAAAGCTTGTTTATAAGGAATTGCCGTAAACACCAAACATTTTTTTTAACAGACCCTGATTCAAAACTTACATAGTATAGACAAATAATACACTAATCAAAATATAAAAAAAGGGATTAATGAATTAATTCAACTTTCATTACAGGATATAAATTTTGAATAATAGCATGCAAGTATATTTTTTACTAATTTTTTTCTTAAATATTTAATATGAAAAATATTGGTTTATGAAATTTAATATTTTAATATCAATCTTTTTCGGTATTAATTTCTACAAAATACAATATTTTTCATTTAAAATTGTAGGTATGGAATTCCGAACATTATATTTGACAAATAAAACTTCTAAATAAAGTGTAGCATAATTGGTAATTAACAGGTTCTTAAATCTTCTTGTTAGTTATACAACACAAATCTATAACCACCACCCAGCGTCTGTTATCATTGTTATATGATTAGTATCAAATACAGTAAATTAAAGTTGGTGGCGGTTTGACTTTTGCAAACCTAACCTCACCGTTTTGGGATGTGATAGTTTCGAACGGAAACAGCAAAACCGAGGTTTAAACCGTCAAACCGCCAATATTATTAGAATTAATTAGAATAATGTTTAAACTAATAAAAATTTAGTTTAAACGCATTAATAAAAATACCAATACCATTAAAATAAAAAAAAATTTATAATAGAAATCGAAATGCAATTTAAACGAACTATTACAGAATCAAAAAATCGAAATGCACTTGAATTTTTAAAAAAGTTAAAAAATTGAAATTAAAATGCATTTGAATGATAAGAATGATAAAAGAATTTTTGAAAATGCAATCGAAATGCAATTAAAATTATAAATTTTATTTTGAAACAACACTAGTATAATAACATTTGTGTTAAATATATATCAGCTGTTGTTTATTAAATATTTATTAACTTATTAGACTTAAAAATGTGTGTGAATGCTATTAAAAATGCTGGTTATGCGGGCAAATCTTGCTCTTGTTATTGCTATATATTACACATTTTAGTTACAGATATATAGACAATAACTAATGCAAGTTAGACCCACATGATTACCATTTCACTGTCTTATGTTATTCACATTTATGTTTTAGACGTTGCAATTCAATAATCCAGATTTTATTAAATTTATTATTAAATACCCACTATTACCGCTTATTAAATAGCTTTATTAAAAATTAAACTGTTAAAAGCATCGCCTTATCTGATTAACGAATGATGAAAACAACAAAATGTTCAAAACATTCTATAATTTTATCACACTTTCTCTACACTTGTCTCGTTATATTCGTAATATAAACTTTGAACATTTGTTGCGTTAGATTTGTGGGCGCGGATTAAAACGTTAGATCAGAACGTATATCATATAAAGATTCATAATTATATATATGTTATGCTATCATTGGATTTGCATTTTAAACAGAGGTTGTTGTTATTTATAATACACAATACCGTGTTAATATAAAAATGCGCAGAAGCATCGGTAGAGTTTGCTCAAAAAAGAGGATCACTAAACATTCACCGCTTTGTTACTAACAAATGACTATTCATGCTATTCTTAGGCATAAATCTATAGTCATAAATTTAAAATTATATGGACATGTTGTCTAAACGAAATGTTTTAAACAACAAAGCATTCTTTTTAACAGAAACTCACTCAAGATATATAATGACCAGAGTATGCACTGATCAAAACAAATTAAAGCTATTAATTAAATAAATTCAACTTTTATATCGTTTTTTATTAAAGAAAGAATTTAAATATATTTTTTATATCAATCTAATATGAAAAGTATAGTTGTTTTTCAAATTTAATATACTAATATCAATCTTTATTTTGCACAAATTTATGGAAATTTAATAATATTTTTTATTAAATTTGTTTGTGTGACTATTGAACCTCATATTTGACAAATGAAATTCTAAACAAACTGTAACGTTATTAGTAATTTACTTAAAACGTGCGGTACTCAAAATACAGTGACCTAAACCTATATTTCGATGCGTGCGTTCTAAAAGTCCCAGCAAATAAGCCACTTTATAGTCCTAAGATCGTTGAACTCCATTGCTCTGATAATTACGCATGATTAGAGTATGCGTTGCGAATGGATAATTCGCTTAGGGTTCGCTCTTGAAATCAATTTCAAAACAGATGATTTTTCTGTATTCGAAAAACCTACAAACCCAGAGTCTACTATCAGTTTAAATGGTTAGGTTAGGATAGTCTCATATCAGCATTTGGTTTACACTTCAATAATCAATTCATTGTTACCGTTGATTCCTTAAAGCTTTTACAAAATTTGTCATTTTGAGAAAAAACACTTAAAAAGCGGCTTATGCTTTCTTATGTTTTGTTAATTACAGTATATTAATCTATGCCTAAAATAATTTTAAAATTTAATTAATGCTAGAGTACTCTTGAATAACAATTGTTTTACACGTATGAATATATAAAGGTAATTCTTTAAAGTGGTCGTGATTAAAATATTATTTCAAGGTTTATAACAGTAAAATAGATTTTGAAAAATTCTGGTTAATTAATGCTGTATATTTCTGGACAATTTTTTTTGTTCAAAAGTAAAAAATTAAAAGAATTAATTGAAGGTTTAGTTATTATTTAATCACAGATGTAACTAATTTCAATTAAATAAAGTCAGGCTGTCCCGGCTGTTAAATAAAGTAAATTCCGGCTTTTCAGAAATTTCAAAACAAAAACAAAATTTTTAAATGCTAAATCTCGACCGTTTCAAAAAACGCCTTATTTCAAACCTTCAAATATTTTTGAATTAACTATAACTTAGTTTTTGTGATAATTTTATTAATTTTACACGAGTGTATAACGTTGTAATTTGCGCAACGTTTATTTTAAGGCATTTTATTATTTTGAAAATAGATTTTATTTATCTTATTTTAATATGTAATACAATATAAACAAATTTAAGAAAAAAATTAAAAATTCATTTAAGTTTGAAAATTCTATATATAAGTTTCAGAAATTATGGTAAATATTTAAAGCATAATTTAAAAATTGTTTATTCAATTTTTGTTGCAATAATGTGGTAATTATTTGTTAGATTAATATTTTTAGAGCAAATGTTTTATAATAGCTAATGTCATTTTTACTCAAGTTTGAGCTCAGTATGAGTGGCGCCGATATTGTGAAATCATAACAGTCTGAACTAGTGTTGTATCCATATGACATTTTTAATTTAATTTTAATTTCAATTACATTTTAATTTCGATTTTTAAATTAATGTTTATTTAAATTACATTTCAATTTCAATTATTATTTTAATTTTTATTTAAATTGTATTTCTATTTCAATATTAAAAATTTGTTTTAATTCAATTGCATTTTAATTTCAATTAATAGAAATGTAAATGCTAATATAATTTACATTTCAATTTCAATTTTTAGCTTATTTTGACGTTTTAAAGACCAATTTCGACTGAAAAAATCTGAAAAATAATTACATTTTAATTTTAATTTCTATTTCAAAATTTATTTATATAAATTTCATTTCAATTTCAATTTTTAATATTTCAACAATTTCTATTGCATTTCGATTACATTTATTAATTTACTTTTTATTTCAATTGCATTTCAATTTCCATTTTAAATTTTATTTTATTTCAATTGTATTTCAATTTCAATTAATCGAAATGCAAATGGAATTATTTTTTAAATTTCAATTTGAATTTTAAATAATGGATACAACACTAGTCTGAACAACGCCGCTCGTACTGTGTTCATTCTTATCTTTAATATAAACATTTGTTTCTTGCTCTTCATTTGTAACGATAGACCAGTTATAGTAAAATATACATTTTGTCAGTAAAACCCAAGCTTCTAAAATTATATCCTACCTATTTAAGGCTTTAGAAGCAAATTCTGATGAAAATTTTGGTTAAATGCTATAAAAATTTTGCATTTTCCCTTACTTTCTAAATAATTATAAATAGTTTGAAATTTTTTTTCATAGATAGTCCCCACCTCTAGTATTGTCCGTAACTTAAATAATTTTTTTAATTTAACCTTTCCATTAAATGATCAGCGGATCATATGTGATAATACCTTATAATTATCGCTCTTTTTTGTAAATTAATTGAAGCTTTATACTTAAATTTAACTTATTTTTGACTATGCATTGAAAACTAAGTTCACAAGATTTTGAATATAATATGAATGATTTACATACTTAACATGCACTGTTACTGACCGGATTTTGCCGAATATGACCGCCGATTTTTGATCGATAACCATCATCACTACTTATAAGAATTTCATATAATATAACGAAATTTCACTTCGAATGACGCAAATAAGTTACACTATTATTGGCCAACAAGAATTTAGTTTGTATTTTTTATTTTAAACACAAAGCTGTTTTCTTAGAAATAATAACAGTAGCATAAGTAACTTAGATTTTGCGCAACAAGTGGTTAACAATTCCTGAGGCGGTGTACGGTAACTAAAAGGTAAATTTTTTGTTATTCTTAAACTATAGTCATAAATTAAAAAATGTAAATACAGCCATATTATCATGTCATATACAAAAATGCTTTCTTCTTATCACTAATGCTAACTAAAAATTATAAGTCATTAACAGAGAATGCATGCACTGATCATTAGGCATTAAAGGGATTACTGAAAATCATTTCACTTTTGTTTCGTTATTATTTAAATATAACATTTTATAGAAAGCTTTTAATTTTATATATTTTACTAATAATATTCCATGAAATCAGAAGTAGGAATGAATTAATGTAAATTAAATGAACTGAAGACAAACATTTTTCGGCATAAATTTTAATAAATAATGAACTATTTAAAAATGTTTGAATCAAAATTAATTCTTCTCTTAATATTTTGATAAATAAAACTTCTAAACTAACCTTAAGTGATGAATAGGTACTTAAATCAACATTGTTAGGTTTAATGCCAAATGTACCGGTAAGCGTTCAAAAGCGGTAAACATGCATAACATATAATATACTAATCCTGTTTTAAAATATTACATATACGAGTGCATAAATTACTTTACATTTTGTAATAATCTTCTTGGATTCTAGTTTTCTTAACATCAACGTAATTAAAAAGTGTTTAGTATTACTTTCACGTCTAAATAAATCATACCTTATTTGTATTTACAATTTAATAAAAATATATAGTAATTTGTCATATAATTTTTCATAAATTTGCATTAAATAATAATCAGACACTATATTATTCGGATTATCCGTTAATTTATTGCAAAGTTAATCAGTATTTCAATATTTATTCTATTTTTAATTTATAACTAATAACTTAATTTTCAAATATAAATAATTAAAATTTTGATCTTTATTGTAAAGAAATTGGATTAATCTGTATTATTTGTCCTACAAATTATACAATCAAATATTTTCTAATAAAGTGAATTATAAAATTATTGTTAAAATCAGAGCAATTTTAGAAACCATAAACAAAGCAAAACCACGAAAAATTAAATTTCAATGGTCTATCGAAAAGATACAAATAATTTAAATTTTTTATACACATTTATATATTTTTTAAAAATAATTTTTATAGCTTTGATTTTTAATATATTTGTATCCGTTCTCTAAACTTACGAAAATGTATTAGCTTTTAGTATAGTAAAACGAATATTTGAAAAATTTTACTCCAAAAGCAACGTTTTAAGTAAAAGATCAAAATTTTGCTTAATTAATAGAATACTTACTATGATAGTTGAGTTCTCTTGATGTTCATTTAAAACTCTATAGTATACCAATTAAATTGCTGGAAAAACATTCATTATTATAGTAATTAGTATTCAATAAAGTTTTTTCATAAAATATTAACATATTTTTATTTCCATTTACGTGGTTTGAAGATTTTTATTTTAAACATTTTTAAAAATCTTATATCTAATGATTTAATATAAAAAATCTGTTTAATCTTTGCTTTTATAAACTTCACTCGTTATATTCATAATCTAAACTTTAAATATTTACTGCAGTAGGTTTGTGGACAATGTGATGGCATTACACACAAAAAAGCTTATAAAAAACGCTATAGTTTGGCGACATTGACTATAAATACCATCATTGATTTCAATAAATAAGATGAGACGGAATTTCATATGATATAAGCATTCACTTGGTTTCACGCAAATATGTTGCTCTAGTAATAGCCAAAAACCGTTTACTTTGCACTGACATGACTTTTATTTCAAACACAACGTTGTTTTCTTAGAAATGATCACAGAAGCATAAGTAATCTTACACAATAAGAGGTTCACAAAGCCTAATCGGCGTACGGTAACTAAAAGGTAAATTTCTTGTTATTGTTAAACGTTAAACTATAGTCATAAATTAAATGTTATAAATACAGCCCTTTTATCATATGTATATACAACAACGCAATCTTCTTTTCACTTATACTAACTATAAATTATCTTATAAGATTTTCTAAAAATTTTATTTAGAATTTAAACTTACATAATATTATACATACATATTTGGTATAATTTACAATGTATTTTTTGATTAATCAATATTTAATTTGAAAATAAATTTATAATAAGAAAATAAAGCTTTTGCATTGATAACCAGCGGTGATTTCTTCCCAGATCTTATACACAAAATAAAGTTAAACAATAACATAAACATATGCCAAACGTTTGTGTAATAAACAACAGTTAGTTGTAATTATTTACATTTAGCGACATCAAAACATTATCAAGTCTAAAAATTTGATATAAAATGTGTACGACTTAGTGATGCTTAATGTTTTCGATACTTTATGACACGTGCTTTTTTAAAGCGTAACGTAAGCGTTACGGATAAATTCGTTAGTAACATATAATATTGTTATTTATTTAAAGAAGATTTGTGTGTGTAACTTTAGCTTACAATAAGAAAATTCTTTACAGTATATTATTATTTGACTTATTAATATAAAAATCAAAAATTTAAAGTCAATAAGTTTGTATTTTCCAGTTTCTTTTCAGTTTAAATTTTAATTTCAATTTTATTTTGTCTTCCTTATAAAATTTAAATTTAACTTTTTCTCTTAAAATTAATTCAATTGCTTAAGTGAGAGTAAAATTCAAAAAATATTTCGCTTTTAATTTGAAATAACATTAGATTTTACTTAAGGATTAGGAAAAATATGAGCTTTTACTTTTAGAAATGTTGTTTCAATTTTTTAAAATATTAACTTTATTTAATTAATAAATTTTAAAATAAAATAAAAATTAAAATTAAAATTGAAATAATTTTTCTTTTTAATAATGGATTATTGTAACTTAAAATTTTGAATAAATTTGTGCCCACAGACGGCACTCGCGACGCTCTAAAAGTCTTTCCGCAACCGCAGGTTGCTATAAAACGCTTCGTTTTTCTTTGCTCTTTCTCTCTCGCTCTTATAATATTAAATGTAACGCTTTATGCGTATTTCTATTAATAACGACTTTTTAGTCGATTTCATAATAAACCGTATTTTCGTAACTTAAAGAATCGTATTTTATTTCGTAATTATAAATATCGAGAAATCGAACAGTATTTTAATTCGTTCGACGTCTCATTTTGGCGCAGTCGGCAGGATTACGAAAATGCCAATGCGATTAAGAAATCGACAGTTAATAGTTGGCCCGTCGGCACAACTAAGGCGTACCCGCCGAAACAGAAACGCGGCTGCGATAGCAGCAGATCAAACTACTACAACTGATTCGACATCACAATCGAATCAAAACGTTCCTCAAATATCGACACAAACCGCTACCACACCATCAAATCAAAACGTAAGTGAGTTGTTGCCAACGACATACAGTCTTAACGATATCGCGGGTCTATTGGCGACAGTAAATATGGCCGGCTCTTCGAGTTCAGCATCATCTGGACGTACGTCAGTGCTACCATCAGTCTCGCAGACCGAGTCTCGACCGACGGAAACAGTGACTATCGAAGATGTAGTAAACGGAAGTGATCGCGTCGACACCCTTTCGTCCGTAACACGTGCTAATAGATTCAGCGAACGACAGTTATGCGACAAATACAGCGGTTCTGGTGCTATAGCTACAATCGAGGAATGGCTCGAAATATTCGAAGTTGTGACGATTGGATACAACGATCGTGAAAGAATTATTGCGCTCGCACAACACGTTACAGATGAGGCCATCGTATGGTATGCAACGGACGTGTCACGAAAAATCGATACTCTACTCTGGTCGGAATGCCGAAAACGTATGATAGATCGCTTCGCCAGAGCGCTCGTCAGTCCTGTGGTTGAAGCTTCGCGTCGAAGACTTCACCCGAAAGAAAACGTAATCGCATATTACAACAATAAGCGTAGACTAATGCTTCGCACCTCACTTCCGGATAACGAACAAGTTGCTTTGCTATCGAATAGGATGCCCGAGCAATATCGTATTCAGTTCGCTGGTCGGTCAGCATCGACTCCAGAAGAATGGGTGAGAATCGCCGTCGAGATCGAAGACGCTAAAAATCGTAGTTACGGTAAGCGTTCAGAAACAGTATTTCAAGACAACGATTCAGGAAAGTCGACAATTCGGAAAAACGGAAAACCGCAAAATCGAAAATTTTTCGATTACTCTCAACCTCCAACTACTCATTGTCCACGTTGTCTGGATTTTGGCGTTCGAGAAATACATTGGAAACGAAACTGTCCACGAATGGATTCGGCCCGTGGCCAAGAACAAAAGAATCGGTCGGGTTCGACACGTCACACCACATCGACTTCTACCTCCGCTGCTACCAGCGCTAACGAAAATCGTTCGGTGAAAATGGTATCGACCGGAGGATACATCTACTACGACATAACGATTGATTGTCACCCACTCCGTGCATTCCTTGATACTGGATCAACCATTACCGCCATATCAGCGGTCGTTGCCAGAAGTTGTGGTCTCCATGCGGATGCCAGGACGTCAATATCAATTCGTCACTTAGACGGAGATTCCGATACTCTCGGTCGAGTGGAACCGCTGTTACGTGTTGATCAGAAAAGGAAACGGTTCCCTATCCACGTTTTCAAAAGATTGCCGCATGAAGGGCTGATGGGAATCGACGCGGCCCGAGCTTTTGATCTTCATATCGATTTCCGTTCGACAAACAATACGTGCGCTTTAGTCCCAAAGGGCAACGCTGTGTTTAACATCTGCGATGAGGACGATTTATTTCGACAATTCGATGTGTTCGCAGAGAACGATAAAGATATTGGACGCATTCGTGGTAAGCCTCACGTAATACGTCTGAAAACAAATACCGAGCCCTGTCATCGTCGGCCATTTAGGTGTTCACCACAACGTGAAGCGGAAATGAGGCGACACACTGATGAGTTGTTAGCGCGTGGGTTGATTCGTAAGTCTAGTTCACCGTACGGGAGCCCCATGTTTCTAAGTCCGAAGGGTGGTGGGTTAAGACCTGTCATTGATTTCCGCCCACTCAACGCTGACACCATAAGCGAACGTGAACCGTTACCCATCATTCGAGATTTGATCGGTAAACTTTCGGGGTCTACGATATTCACAACTCTAGACGTTACATAGGCCTACTGGAGTGTGCCACTTGCGCCTGAATCAATGGAGAAGACGAGTTTCGTGACCCCCTATGGGCAATTAGAGTGGACAGTGTTAGCGATGGGTTTTAAGAATGCCGTTCAGGCTTTTCAAAAAGCATTGCGCGAGTTTCTAAGTGATTTCGTTGGTGATGGAGTCGAGCAGTATTTAGATGACATCCTATGCCATTCAAAAGACGAAGAATCTCATCGAAAACTCATATATCGGGTTTTAACGAAAATCCAATCCGAAGGCATCCGTTTAAGACGTGAGAAGTGTCGTTTTATCGCAAAACAAATCGAATTCTTAGGACACGCAATAACCGCAGGAAAAAGTTCGCCCTTCGTCATCAAAGACTCGCGCAGTTCGAGAATTTCCGACTCCGAAGACGTTGGTTCAAGTACAAGAGTTCGTTGGTTTAGCCAACTATTATCGCGAGTTCGTGCCCAACTTTAGTGCAATCGCATCACCATTGACGTCATTATCGAAGAAAGGAGTTGAGTTTGTATGGGCAGCAGAATTCATTCGACTTCCTTAAGAATACGTTATGCGAACCGCCAGTCTTATCCATTTACGACCCAAAGTTGCCGATAGCACTACAAACGGACGCCTCTGCCAAAGGTCTTGGCGCCATATTAATGCAACAGCACGCAGATAATAAGATGAAACCAATCGCTTATTGGTCGGGAAAGCTGAACCACGCCGAAAAAAATATAGTTCTCCCGAACTTGAATGCCTTGCAGTGGTGCGTGCGGTCGAGCACTTTAGAATTTACCTCGAAGGGGTTCACTTCGATGTGTATTCTGACTCCGTCGCGCTTCGAAGGCTTTTCAGTATTTCGAATCCGTCATCACGTCTTTACCGATGGTCTGTTCGATTAGACGCATATGATTACACCGTTTACCATCGAGCTGGTAAAAATAATAAGGCTGCCGACGCCTTCTCACGAAACCCAGTGGTCGCTGTAATCGACACTCAGACTATCGCCGGACTTCAACACGAAATAGCCGACTATGATATTCGTAAATACGCCACAGTTAATGGATTCGCTGTCGTTCGATATCGTGGTTTGGAAAGAATCGTCGTTCCTCCTTCACTCATCGAAAATATTCTAATACAGGCTCACGATGACGTTATCCATCCGGGCGGAACCAAAACATTACGTTTAATGGCTAATCGCTACTGGTGGCCGAATAGGGATAAGGACGTAACCGCTTATGTTCGCTCGTGTCACTCGTGTCAAATCGTGAAACCGCCATATGAATCGACTGCTGGAACACTTCGACCAATTGAGACTCCTGATCGTCCGAATGTTCTTTGGACGATAGACACCATCTTTATGGGTCGAGCCGCCGACAACACAGCCGCTAAATACATATTAACGGTCTTCGATCATCATTCGAGTTATGTGTGGGCCAACGCTGTAAAACGTAAAACCACCGAAGCTGCTATCAACTTTTTGAGTCGACTCTTCGATTCAGTTGGAGTGCCGGATGCGTTGTTGAGTGATAAAGGAACCAGCTTTACGTCAACACGTTTTCGAAATTATCTGGAATCCCGAAAAGTGGTCACTACTTACGCCCCCTTATCATCCGCAAGCAAATGGTCTGTGCGAAAAGACCAACGATTCCGTCGTTAAAGGCATCCGATTAGCACTTTCCGAGAAGCCGAAACTTCGCTGGTCAAGTGTACTTAATTCGGTAATAACCGCCATCCTCGATCGCCCACACGACATAACTTCATTCGCAGCTCGGTTTTTGCACTTCGGGTTAACTTCGAATGGTTTCCCGACCCCTTATATTTCAATCGAATTCGCGAGGAAACAAGCAACCGATCGTTCTCGTGCTGCACAACTCGAAAGGAAACGAATACATGACGTTTAACACAAATCGAGTAATTACTCTGTCGGAGATTACGTTAAGTATCGCTTACGCGATAATCATCCGTCAATAGATAAACTTTCGCCATATTTCGTTGGTCCGTGTATCATAATCGAAAGACTTGGTGACGAGACATTTCGTATTAATCATATTGTCGATGATTTGGCCGTTAAAACGATGATAGCGCACACTTCGTTACTATTTCCGTATTTTCGACGATCCGAAAATAAATTGCCAAATATCGCCGAAAATCCCTCCAACAATAGCGAAATTAGATCGAGCATATGCGATATCGGGATGAAAATAGACGAAAACCCGATCAAAAACGGCCAAAACACGAATAAAATAGACGAATACCCGATCAAAATCGGTCTAAATGCGATTAAAATAGTCGAAAACGCGATAAAAACTGACGAAAACACGATAAAAATACTCGATAATACGTTAGAAACGAAGAAACCCGCAATTTGTTTAATAAACGATAGTTTCGCTAATAATCGAAATTTTAGACGTAATTTATTGACGTCTGTTAAGCGAAATCACTCGAAAACGCGTGTTTACGAAAAGTGTGCGACAACGAAATCACAAAATTTTACGAAATGGGCGATGAAAACGATGACTGGTTCGCGAATGGCGTTTTTCTGGAGTTCGCACCGTTCGACACGACGGCTAAAATCGATTACGAAGCGGAAGCGTTGTTCGAACTGGAATCGCGCGATCGTTTTGAAACGTTTCGTTTTGGCAACGAATTGTCGAATTTTCAAACGTCGGACGATCGCCGATCATATTTATATTCGAACGCCTCCGACAAAGGCGACTGTTATTTCGTCGAGTATGGGCGAGATTATACTGGTTCGCCGCCTCCTAACGACTACAAGATCGTCGTACATTATGGCTCGTTCTTTGCGACGAAAACCGAAGCGAGAGAATGGGTGGACGAAGTGGCGGCTAAAGGGTTGTGTTTCGCGCAAATCGAAGCGCGTTCACATTTCGCGTATGTCTTCCTTCGACAAGAAAAAGACGCGACAATTTGGTTTTACGGTTCGCCCGACGATATTAATGGGTTGCGTCCGCGGATCGAATGGTCAAACCGTTCGATACCTTCCGTGCGGGCGGGTGTGCCGACAGACGGCTCTGCCGGCCCCCTATTAGTGGTTCCGGATTTTGCGATCCTTTGTTCTCTCGCTCTCTCTCTCTCTTACTCTCAATTGTAACGCTTAACGCGTATATTTCATATAACGACTTTTAGTCGATTTCTTAATAAACCGTATTTTCGTAACGTAAACGAATCGTATTTATTTCGTAATTATAATAATCGAGATTTCGAACAGTGTTTTAAATTCGTTCGACGTCTCAATATGATGTTAACTTTTCTCATAAGAAATTATTTTTAAATGATTTTAAGTAAATATTCGTGTTTTCGTTAAGTATTTCATTTAATTTAAAACTTTCTTGAAGTTACTTTTTTAGCAGTTAATTTCTTTAATATTAATTAAAGAATACTTGAAGACATGTTTCACAATGGGTTACTCCATTGCCTTTTCAATTCAATACTGAATGATGTGTGTCTGATGTGAAGTTAAACTTTAAAACTTTGTTTATTTGAATAACGCATTCCCTAACTTGATATCAATTTACAAAAAATAGTCATATATACCTCTAATAGAAGTTATCGTCTTTTAGCTCATATGCAATCTATTAGAACAGGTCCATATAGGACCTGTATTTTATAAATTTATAACTGCAAATTTGTTAATAAATTTTTTATAAAATGTTAAGATTTTAAATAATTAATAAAGGGTTTATAATTTATAAAATTTAAATTTTGAAAAATTTTAGCTGCCTTTCTTATAATGAATTACTTTTAAAAATTATATGAATTTATTAAGTATTAATTTTAATTATCATAAATTAAACTATATAAATGCATATGCTTACAATTATAATATTTATAAAAAAATTAATTATATTGTTTTAATTAATTTATCTTTTAGTTTACCTAATGTTTTTAAAAATATTTTGCTTATATGCCTTAAATTATATTTAAAAAATTATTCGATCTGTATCATATAAATATTTAAACAAGAAATTTGCAAAGAATTTTCTCTTTTATAGAAAAAATTCTAAACAGGAATTTTTTATTTTATTCAAAAATCTGGTTATTAATTATTAATTATTAATCTAACAAAAATATTCAAAAATTGTTAATTATTATACAGTATTAATTAATACTAATTTAAATAAATTTATTAAAATATAAAAATATAAATATAATTATTAAGCTATTAATCGACTAATTATAAATAAATATTTACAATAATTTTTGAAATGAAAATTTTTTTGAATTTTTGAAAAATAAGCAAAAGCAAAAACTAAGTTAAATAAATCTTTTTTAAAAATAATTTTAAATTTATTGAAAATCTAAAAACTTAGCTGGTTTTGATTGCCTTTATTGAAGTTTTTGTTCTAATAGATTGCATATGAGCTAAAAGACGATAACTTCTATTAGAAGTATATATGACTATTTTTTGTAAATTGATATCAAGTTAGGGAATGCGTTATTCAATTAAACAAAGTTTTAAACTTTAACTTCACATCAGACACACATTATTCAGTATTGAATTGAAAAGGCAATGGAGTAAGCCTTTGCGAAACATGTATTCAACTATTCTTTAATTTATATTAAAGAAATTAACTGCTAATAAAAGTAACTTCAAGAAAGTTTTAAATTAAAGTTTAATATACTTTAATATTTTGGTGTCTCTCTTTATAAACCCTTGTTTTCAAGGTTCTCTATAGTAAAATAGGTCATTCTAACAGTCGGGTGTGAAATAGGAAATCCCAAGCATTTATTTTAATCTGCTTTCATGAGAAAACTTTACTTTATTAGTCCAAAGCTTAGTAAATTATTTTTAGCGTTAGCGTACAAATAAACCTGACCTGTACATAAAACTTTAATAGTTTAGGAACTATTTTCTTAGAACCTTAATATTTCATTTATTAATTTCATACTTTTAAACCATTTTTAAGACTATTAGAAAGCCTTTTTTGCATTCATTTATATATTTGTTGCTAAATATATAGAAAACTGGAAATTTTTGAATATTTGTGCATATCCGGGATTATTTCTATAAGATGCCAAATCCGGGAAAAAGCGAGAAAATAAAACTACTTTTAATTAATTAGTTACACTTTATAGAAGTTAATATATTAATCTCACGGTCTTGTGATTAAAGAAAAAAAGACGGGATTTTCCAGGAAAATCAGTTATATAATTATAAGTATTCAACTTTGTTTTTGTTAACAATAATTAAACTAAATTCTTATTAATTCATACAATTCATATTAAGTTTTATAAAAAATTTCTACGTTTCAATATTAAAACATTACATAACGTTAATTATAAGCATTCAATTATTTTTTTGTTAACAATAAGTAAACAAAAATTCTTATATCACACTACAGTATACAAAGGAAGTAACGGTATATTAAGTTTTATCATACATTTCATATCAAACTGATTCACGCGCACAAACAAATAAATAACTCAAAAATCAATACGTTAAGTACATCTTATTAATTAACATATCATATATTCAATTACATCACAATTAAAATGAAGATTAGATTTTATTTGGTTTTCTCGATGCTATTCAGTACATTGGAATCCAGTTTAGATCCTGTATATTAGAAAACATTGACAAAAAAATATGTTCAAATAATTAAGTTTTTAATTTAAATTTGTTTAGACAATAGCGATGTGTATCGACGGAGAAATCGATACTGCGGTTATGACTAACGATGGAAGTACTTATATATTTATGGATCAGTGGTATTGGAAATTAAGTGACGATTTAAGCGCTGTTTCTGGAAATTCCAGCAAAATATCGAATGATTGGCCAAATTTGCCAAATAATATGGACACTGCTTTCTATATGTCATCACGTAATCAAATCGAAGGCAAAACTATATTTATAAAGGTTTACTGTTATCGATATATGATATCATACCTTATAATATATGTTACAAATGATTGTATTACATAACTAATAGAATAATGTTTGGTACGCGTTTGACAATAAAAAGTTTGTTAGCAAAGGGTATACTAATTATTGGCAAGACTTTCCATCGCATGTA
>JAQGAW010000995.1:0-22262 GCA_034698025.1 Phthiracarus crinitus | reverse complement strand
ACACTAGTGTCTGGCGAGACATACAAATTACACTGAAATTGTGTATTTATTGTTGTATAAAATAAAGTTTTTAAATAAGTATAACATTATTACAGAGTATACAGTACTGGAACTGCAACTGCAACTTGTGGGTGGCTGTGAATGCTGCGAATGCAGTGATGGCTGTGAAGTCGTTCGCACACAATCGTATAACCGAATACATATATTTTATATGAGCGCTTAAAGCAGTGCCGGCTCATAATATGGCCATTTATTTACTAATTCATAATTGGGTTCATTGCCTTACTGTCTGCATTAGTTTAAACTAATCATAACTCATAAACCCATCTCCAGTTTCCAGATTTCAGTGCGTTTTCATATTTAGACATACATTCGCATGCATACGCATATATGTACACAAGAAATTGTTATATTGTGCAGTACAGTTGCTGTACTGTACAGCACTATGTAATATGTAATTGTGGATGTGATGTGCACTGCTTTTAGATTTTTGAGATGTGCTCAGCTCTCATTCCACTTAAGCTCGGCTGAGTTTTGATTCACGGAAAACCTCAAATGTGATGTTGTTTCTCATCAAATCATGCAAGAAGTGTCAACAACAATTTATTAGTAAATCATTCATGTGGATCCAACCAAAGTAAAAATAAGCAACAAAACGAGAGCATACTGTGATGGAAAGCGCAAAACTGTATTTAAGTTTGCAAACTGCACACACAATCAACTATACTTTACTATGCTTTACTGTATTCATGTATACCATACTTATTGTATGCTTCCATTAAATGCTGCAGAAGTACGCATTTTTCTCCCTTACGAGTTAGTTATAGTATTTCGCTTCAGTTTAGCCTTACAATCACATTAAACGCACAACAAGTCAAAAAATATATAAATCCGTTTGTCATAAATAAAGTTAAAGAAAGTTTTCTTCATATAAACGGCAAGTTGCCATTCAGGTGTTCCCTTTCGCATGCGTTGGCTCTAAAAACGCAAAAATAACTTTCAATGCGGTGTTTGCGCCTTAATAATCAATCAATCATTTGTTTCGGATCATTTAAGGCGGGAAGGGGTTCTCAAATAATATGTGCCGTTTTATGAAACACGTCGAAAACATATATACACACTAAACCAGCGAAAAATATGTGTACTAAATGCTCGCCAGTCATTAAATAATGGCTATGAACAACCGGATATATGGCAAGTTTCGCTATTCTCGAAAATATGCGTTTGTTTACAATCACTGGCGGACTCTTGACATAAATCATCGCACAAATCATCATCACCTTTAACTAATATTTGAGGTCAAAACAGGGTGTGGGGGGAAGGTATACGAAATATGATGGAACTAAAGGCCTTGAAAATATTATTAAGTAGAGGATCATTATCAACATTACTTTATACAGAACAGGTGGGATTAACACACGTTCACATCAAAATATTAAAATCAAAATATTTGCTCACTTATGCAGTTAATGGCAATGTTATAACTATTTTTTAATTGTCGATCAAAACGCTTACAAAAATGAGAATAAAAAATGAGCGCATTAAGAGGAGCGTCAATACGATCATAATATTGAAGAAAGTTTCACATTTTGGTTATTAAAAAGAGTATGAAAATTTATCATTTAAAAGGTAAAAAGTTAGTATGTATATAATAATTAACAAATATAACAAATTATGCATAACACACACAAAACAAATGCCTCACGAACTTCAAACAAAAGGCCCATTTGATGTGTTCGAGGGTTAACTGGACACGCCTGCCGGAAGATCCAAAATTCAGTGGAAATAATTAAAAATGTTTGCCGTGATTGGCTCATCCCTGTCATTTGATTATGATTCGGTGGGTGGGCGGCCATACAAAAGCCATCTATTGTGGTGCGTAAATCTTAAACTTAAGCGTTTTTTCAGTGTTTTGCCATATAGTTAAGCGAAAGAGACGCCAATTTTGTTTAGCTTATATGAGCTAATATATACGAGCTCAGGTAAACTTCATAAATCACACTTTTTTGGTTCTTAGCCTTAGAGTTCGGCGAACTAATATTACACTCGTATAAATTTGACGATACGTTTTAGAAACTAATTTAGAGAATATATAGTTTATAAAAACGAATAGGTATTGTATACGAATTGCCACATGAAAGTGACACCCCTTAAGGCTTGAGATGAAGATTGGCAATGGCTGGAGCACTGGTCCCATCCATGTCTAACGTTGCGTGCGAACAGTGTATGCTTGGAAATGCAAACTGAGAAAAATTGTAATGCATCACATCTTAACATTTATCATATAGCGATTCTTTTATGGATATATGCTAATAAGTTTTCAAAAACACAATAGACAGGTGTAATCTATATTCTTTATTATTTTTATTTCTATTCATATATTTAAAAAAATTAGTTATTACGTTGCCTTAACTAAAGAAAAGCCAAAACGCTAAATATTCCGCAACTCTTGCTAAATATTATTTTTCTTGTTAAATGAAATATTACGAAATTATAAATAAATTTTGAAGGATTAATCATTGAAGACAAGCTCACGAAAATAATAAAGCACTTAACGTTTTTAGTTGCCAGCGTTCGTAAACCGTTTTTATGTAAGCGTACGTAATAATCTAATACTGATAATAACCTCGCAATTACTTAATAATAAGGTTAACTCTATATTAATGAAATTCATTGCGAGAGAGGCTAATATGAGGCTAACTTTAATCTTTAAGGCATTAATGGTTTTCTCGTTCGGCAGAAAAAAACTAAAGTATTAGAAAAAAATTCAAAACAATTTCTGGTCATTAGTTTATGGCTTCGTTCACATATTAGGAAACATTTTTACCAATAAATAATTGCTCAAAGGTATAACAAAATTACAAAATAACCATACATTGAATTGTTAAAAAATACTGCATGCGTAATATATAAACTGAATTCATTAAATTGGAAAAACAATGCAATTATAATCGCATTCATTCTTATCTATCTTACAAATTAATTATTACTTCTTTGATTATAAGTCGTATTTTATTCAAAATCTAAACTTAAAAAATTTATTACTTTGTGATTAATAATTAGATAAATTTAAATCATTAATTGCTGTCAAAATAGCTTTAGAGAAATAGGAAATGATGTGTGTTTAAGGACTTACTTAACGTAAAAGAAAAGACAATTATGCTTACTATTAAATATTTCATGAGCTTTTTTTCTCCGAATAATAAAAATACCGGCAATTTTAAATTCATATATACCCGCAATGCTGCTTAAAAATATAGTCTCGTCCTGTTACTACTGTACTGTATTTTTAAAAAGAATAAAATTTAATATAAATTATACTAAAGTTAAAATTGATTTTTCATAACATGCCTCACATAATTTGGGGATATTATACGATACTACCAACTCATCAATTTTAACATTAACACATTAAATTAGATAAATTTAACAATTAGCCAAATTAATTTCAAGCAAAAAAACTATGAAATTAATTAGTTCTTAAATATCTTTCAGACACTAAATATAAATATATTTTGTATTTAACAATTCATAATCAAGTTGTCATAAAAATGTTTCTGAAGAGGTAAGGGATTAGCGTTTTAAGTACAGAATAACTATTGATTTAAAAATTATTGTGTATATCAGGTTTAAAATTTGTTATTTTCTATGATAGAAGTAATGTATTTACTAAAAAAATTAAATAAATATTTAATTTTTTAAATCCACATAATATTATTTATGAGATTATCAATAGGAATAAAATTTAATTCTTTTATGGAAATCAGTTCATGTTATACATATTTACCAATCAAATCTGTATTAAGAAGAGATATCGGTTTGGTTCTCAAACATAAATGATTAAATACCAAAGAAGTAATAAAAAATAAGTTAATTAAATGATTTTGGTATCATTAATCTATAAGTGGAAACAACAAACTCATCAAAATTGATAGAAATTATCTAAAATATGATTGCTTAGCTATACTAGAATTATATAATACATTATTTTTTTAAAAACCCTTAAAGACAGAGATCGTATCGCAAACGCTATTAAAAATATTCACAGCGCTGTAACTCAAATAATTAGTTTGGAAAACACTTTTCGTTTGCCTGAAACACAAATTCTCTAACATGTGAGTGAGAAATAATTTGAAATGTCTGTCATAGAAGTAACACATTTTATTTATACACATTTAAATAATTTTACACGTTTTTTAGCTGACAATTGATTATTTTAACCAAAAAATTAGAATGTTATGCTTTCTAAATAAAATAATTATTTTATATATAGATTTTAATTATTTCGAATCATTTCAATAAGTTTCAAACTGTACAAATTATTCCGATACTTTCAGCTTAAAAATTTTATCATAATTGAATACTTTGTATCCATTAGATTATCAATAGTAATAGCGATGCTAATATTATTCAGTTTAAATTTTATTTAAGTATTATTATTTGAACTAATATTATTCAAATGATGGAATATTCTTTTATACCAATAATTCTAACGAACGTTTTGCTTCTAAACGTTTTGGTTATCGAGAGTAAAAATATTTCTTTCCATTTCGAAATTTTTTAAATTGTAAACAAAAATAAAAACGAAAAAAATCATTTCAAAGCGAAAATTTTTGCTTAAATCAAACCCAATGACTAATTAATTATAATTAATAACAAAGTAAAATTTATTCATGAGTCACATTATACTAAGTGTTTGCCGTAAGGAAAACATAAAATTTTGCTGCAAAAATGAATCGCTAATTTTATGTGGCTATCAAACTCAAACTTTGGTTAAAACTTTAGATAACAAGTTTAATAAGATTCGAGAATATTGAACGAATATTTTTTACGCCAAAATCCATCTCAAACGTACACATTTGCGAAAATTTAAACAATTAAAATTAAATAAAATAAAAAAGGTTCATAACAATTGAATACAGAGAGCGCTATTCAAAAATAAGATCAAAGTGATATTTTCACACATGACTGAACAACAATTAAGCGCTAAAAGATTTAAAATAACAAATAAATAGCTTATAGTTGGCAAAGTTAAGTTAAAATTAGTCAAATTCAATCACAACTAAATCGCGCGAATAAACTTCGACTGTATATTTATAGTTTACGGCGTAACCAGTATTGCGTTACTTTTAATACTGAATAAATTTGTTTTAACAGTAGCGCTACAAAAACGAAGATCCGGTGTTGTAAAACAAAAATAAAGTAATATATTCGCTAAATATTCACTGAAAAAAGAAGTCAATAAAACTTACATAAAGCTTTTTTCGTTTTTTTCTCTCTGTGTTCACTATTAAGCAAATATTTTCGAGCATAAAATGATTTAAATACAGTGTAAATACACACGTTTTAAAAGCGCAACATTTTTTTATAATTTTTTTATCACCACTTTGTGCAATAAAATTCTAAATTTAATTCACATATTTAAGAAAAACCTTTAGTCGTGTCGCTCCCAGAAAGTTAAGAAAATACTTTGAGCTTATCTGATCATTTATAAAAATTTACTGCATAAATGTAATCAAATTAAATTTAATAAATTGCTTTTCAGCCAAAACTTGAAATAAATAAATCTATTTGGGAAAAAAATTGTTTTTCCAAACAGACATGTTTTTGATTGACGTAATTGTCAGAATGTTTTAAAGGAGTTTTTTAGGCACACATTTTTGATGCATTAATAATTTATAAATAAAACGAACAAAAAAAAGTGAACACAAAGTTTTTTGTTGTTGCAGTGAGTAATGAGTTAATATTATTTAGTTAACTCAGTTCTGTTATGAAATTCGCCAGCAATGCATTAACCGATAAGAACAACGCTAATAGTAAACAAATATTGTTAAGCAAACCAAAAACAATAAGAAAACAGTTAAAACAAAAAAAGAATCTTATCGTTTGTTCAATAAATTATTAATATATTTATTACTATTCAAAAACGAGAAAATGTAAAAATAAACTGAATGTGTGTTGTATTCGAGTTAAAATTAATTAATGCGTCAAAATTTAATGTACTGTCATAGTAATTAAATACTGTAATACTTCACATGATTCGAGAATTAGAGGCGATTTGTGTGTCGCCGGTTTGTGAGAAAATATATAACCCCCGCAGACATTGAATTCTAGTTTAAAGCTATTATCCTAAAAAATCCAAAACTGTAGTAATTATGATTTTTTGAAAACTAAATAATTTTTTTCTTTGTTAATTAAATTAATATACGATTTTCTACGCTTTTATTAATAGCGCTAACGTTAAGCGCAATCAACTTTTTTTAAAAATCGTAACGCGATAATTACTCCTTTCAATTGAAATTTATTGTTTTGCCAAAATCACTCTTAATCTTAAAAAAACAATTGCGCACAGAATTGGGTTCAAACGTTGGAATTGTTTAATCTGATTAAAGATTGACATGTAAGTTACAAATGAATCGGTAGTTACGAAAAAATACAAAATAATAATATAAAACACTGGGAATAAGAAAAGAGTGGAAAATAAGAATTGAGCGCAAAACGCATTTTAATCTATTGGTTGGAACAGTACTCAAAAGCTGATCGGAAAATCACGTTTTTATGACACGATTTTGTATTACAATATTTTTGAACGCAATATGAGTAACGGTTGATTAATATGCTTCAACAAATCAGATAATGGCATATCTAAAATATCGGAAATAAGGTCGACGATGAAAGAGATTAATTTGTTTGGGATTTTTTTCTCTGTGAGTGTACTCACAATGAAATACAGTTCGACTCATTTCGTTATTTCTGAAGCTCGATATAAACGTTTAATATCAATATTTCCATTAACGCATGCAGTGATTACTAAGTCAGAGCAACTATTTTTTATTAATAGCCACAAAATTGCCTTAAACCGCAATAATCAATTTAACCCCGAATACGGCAATATAATACTAAAATAAGAAAATTGAGCATAAAAACCGACATGAAAAATATAAGTTTTTGAAGAAAAATATTTAACTATTATGGTTTCAAAAAATATTTTTTATCCTATGAAAGACCGGATTTTGACTTGACTTGACTTTGAATAATAATCATATATTATTATTGCCTTAATGTCCTTCGCTTTATTTAGAAAAAATTATCATCAGAGCAGCTAAAAAAATGCTACACATTCTACTAAAAAATAGTTGTCACATCAGAGCTAATCGATGTGAAAATGCGAGAGCAATATATTTCTTTTTGTTCATATTCTCATCATAGAGAGGAGAGAGAGAGAGAGAGAGAGAGAGAGAGAGAGAGAGAGAGAGAGTTCGGTGATGAGCGTCATCATCAAATGTTGCCGATGGCCATATAAAGTGCACAAAACTTTGATAAGAGCTTTGACGACTCGACACTTACTTTTTTCTGCGTTAACTTCTATGCATGCGATTATTTTTTAACATTTATTAAAACTTCAAGGTTTATGAAAAAGTATATGAGCTTTTAGCTTAATCAGCTTCAGGGCATCATCACCATCATCGCTGTCATCACCACTGTCTGATTATTTCACACGGAAGAGAATAAAGTAAGACAAGAAATCAAATGAATAGATATAACAATGAGAAATACTGTATATTGCAATGTGATATTTCAAAACACACACTGAAACGCAATAACTGAATATATTGGAAGTTTTAACGGCTCAAAACCGAAAAGAGTTATACAAACTCGTTGTGTGCAAAAAGTACAGTATTATCTCTAACGTTGTCGTGATATAAGCGCAATTTTCCCGAACAGGAGCACATAAAAACATAATAAGTGGGTGTTGTGCAGATAACAAACAGCTTCTTTGCCACATTTATGCATTTTTAGTTTAGTAGCTGTGCATGACTGGCATAAGTGCACGCTTATTATATGATGGGCAAAGTCGTGGACCTTAAGACAATATCATCATTAGCCAAATACAATGCAGCGCTGACTGTCAGCGTTTACTTTCTAGGTTTAAAAATTTTATAAAACAAAAATTAAAAATTATTCTAATGCATGTTTCTTATAAATATCATAAAAATTACAAATTTTAATACTACTATTTGCCATTAAAAAGTAAATAAAGTACTATTGTAATGTAAATTTACAAGTAATTATCAGAATATGATTTCATCCAAAACCATTGATCGGATATACATGTATAAGAATTATGCTTTAATTAATTTGTTAGAATAGATAAAAGCGATTCTCTTTAGTTTAGTGATTATTATTATTATTATTATCACATGTACTATTTTTACCGTTAATATTAAGGTGGAGTTGGTTTCTGTTTAAAACATTGCTATTTCTGTTGTTAATCATATGTGAAAAAATTAGTAAACCATAGGTTTATTGTAATCATTTTAAAGTGTTAGACTTCCCACATAAACTACAAGTGTTGCTACGCTGACAGAAATTATAGCAAAGCACATCCAAACCTCAAAACCAATGTTGAAGTGAATGCATATTTAAAAGAGAGAAATCTGCTCACACAGTGAGAGTGAACTGCCTCTTGTGTGAGTGTCAATGTGTGAGCGACTTTGTAATGTCAATGTTAGCATACTTATATAACAACGTGTAATGTACAACAACAGCATTACTATCGCAAAAGTGGAGCAACATATGAAACCTCTCCATCTCTCCATACATTCTATCTCATAGAAAATAAATGGTAAGAATCGTCAGTCTAATCAGAATCGCGACCTCCCTCTGTTGCCACTGCTTTCTGTTTTAAAACCTGAAACATCTTTTGTTATCTGTTTGTTGCTCGGCATTACCTTTTATGCGATTTGGATAACGCAGACCGACTCCCTTCGCTCCCTCTCTCGCAGTGTGCCTTATTTCTGCGAGTTGTCTAACATCTCTCTACTCTTTCTGTTGCTGTTTGTCTCTCACCTGCCACTAAAAGTGGCGCATCACATAGAATAACATAACAGCTACAACTCCCTCAAAGCAAACTATCAACTCGAGCACGTTTGCGAGAAGGCGTCCATCACTCAACTCACTGCGAAACTTGTAATGCACAACGTTATGCGAGAGAACAGGAGAAAACGAGCAATAAAGAGAGAAAGAGGGAGAAAGAGAGAAAGAGAGAGAATTATTTTAGCGAATATTGTTTGCTAGTGTTTGTTCGACGCATGTTCATTGCAATGTTCATTGCACTAACGCTAACACAATTTTTTGAACACATCATTCTCTCTTGATTTATATCACTCAAGTTTAGCGCATTGAGCGCATATAACATTACGCATAAAGGCATCAATGCGAGAGAGAGAGAGAGAGAGGAGAGAGCAATGTGTGCGAGTGAGTGGATGTATGCGAAGTGAGCTTTTACTAAATCTCAAAGAATATAAAACTAACGTCTATGCATATCTTTTACATATCGCTTCTCACAATGACGTGACCCAAACAAAAGAATATTTTTTGAGAGTTATTTATTGCAGTTAAGCAATAGTTGGCAACTAAGACTTATATTTATGACCATTTCGCGTAATAATATTCTATTACAGAGCACACACACACATACACACACTTCTGCTATAATAAGTGTAGTTTGCATTTATTATATTTTTTTGAGCAAATGGTTTTTATTATAATCCGATACAGAATTTCTAATAATTGTCGAATTGACAATTATACGAAAATAAGTTTTTTTATTTTTTAAAATTCTGTTTTTGTTTTTTTAAAATAGAAAAATTAATTAATTTTGATGAGAGGTTAGAGCAGTGAAAAAAGCATCGGCGGGTCATATAAATTCTTCTACGATTCTCGTCATAATATTGAATTTACGATATCATATCTATTAATTTATAATGAATAAAATCCGAACTAATAAATTAAAAGCGAGATCACATTAAACTGCGCAATAATTTATTTGAGAGCAGCAAAGTTATGGGAAAACAATGGGGTCTCTCACATAAACTTTGATGAAAGTTTGTGCATTAAAACCACAGACACAAAACAAAAATAAAACAAAACAGAAAAAAATATAATAATTTAGTTGAAAACTTGTAATCACAAATAATCGACTTCTGGGTATAGCCATCAAACCTTAAACACAAAGAACGACCATTTGAGAGACGATGGCACCAAAAATTCCAAATTTGATGGCAGGATCAGCTCATCACGATATAAACATAAACCATAAATTAGTGAATATGAATTGGGACGTATCACGCGAAACATAAAGATATAAATCAGATATGGGGAGGATTACGCTAACTTAAAGTTAACTGATTTATGAAATGAATATCAGTCCCTAACGAATAAGAGTGAGTGAGTGAATGTGTGTGTGTGCGAGCGAACGAATACAGAATAAATATGAGTGAGAAAGACTAACACAAAGAAATAGAAAGAGAGAGAACACAACCATTTTATATAATGCGATCGTAACGCTAAACAAAATAAAAAACAATATCAAACGCTTCATCACTTAATCCAACCGTTTTCTTTCGATAATACGGTTAGCTCTCTATTTAGTTGCGTTAGGATTTCGGTAAACTGTTTTCACACCCATTTTAATCACAATATGTCAAACTATGCTCAATTCAAACGCAAATAATTTCCAATTAGAGTGCATTTTTTTTAATAAAGCACAGCATAAACTAATTAAAGCTGTATTCACTACGAAACAATGAAATTATAGTTTAAATAAATTGCACTCAAACTATAAGTTATTATGCAACCGGAAGTGCTATGACACACCTGGACATTAATCAACTTTAGTGTTATCATTCAAAAATGAAATTATGTTTTTCGTCATTTTTTGAAACATAGTAATTAGACTTTTAAAAAAATCAAAAAACAAATTATTCATTAGTTTTTTCCCCACGAAAAAAATAATAAATTAATATGAAATCCTAAAGTAAATTTTTTTTAAAACTTACTATTGTTAATCATATTAATTTATTGCTGGCAAAAAGAAATTATGGAAATTATTATAATAAACAAGTTATGCATGAAATATTTTCTTTTACTCACAGAAATGGTACACACGATTAAATTGTATTTATTAATATCAACATACGTCCTAATAAATGTGAAATTTATTTGAAAATACACACAAAAAATTTAAAATCGATCACTTTGTTTACAAGATTACTTTATTTGGTAAAAAACTAAAATTGGTATATTCTCTATAAATGTTGACATAGAATAAGACCCGACTGAACAGGAATATTGTTTTCGATTGTTTTATAATGAAGAAAAAATATAACAAAAATTATTTGAGAACTTTGTTTTCTTACTAAATTACTATTACTTTTGGGCAATAATTAAAGCGCAAATAAAAACTTTATTCTTAAAACTTAAATCGTAAGTTTTCCTTTAAAAAAGCGATCTATGTTTAGCTTTGTTTGTTGAAACACAATAATCGTTTATTAAATTATTTTAAATTAGAGGTCGAAATTTTTTATTTTTTATATACCCATTGCAGCCTTAAAAAATGTGAGTAATTCCATAAAAATGCGATGGCAGACCAATTATCCAATTACTTGTAAATGGCGGGCAATAAGAAAAAAAACAATAAATAAACAAAATAAAGTTAACGAATAAAAGCATGACAAATGTAATAATTTTTCTCTGAAAATAGGAGATACATCATAAATATCAATAAAGAATAAGCCAATATGTTTTCTATTTTGATACTTTATTATTCATGGAATTAATATATATATTTATTAATATATAACTTATGTGCATAATATTTTATTGTTCGTATGATTAATTTTTGAATTTTTAGTGATCTAAAAACAGTTCTATAATTAAATAATAAATTATCATTACTAATTAAAAAATTTATTCAATAAAAATATTTTGCAATCATAATTATAAAACTATTAAAAAATAAAGAAACCTTTAATATATACAGTGTAATATAACCGTAAATGATATTGAAAATGTGTAACAAACAAGTACTCGAATTTTGAAAGTATATAAGTAATTATATTTCCCAGAAGCAAATTTTGTTTTATTTTTCAATCATTGTCAAACCCAATATTTTGTATTTAATAAACAGATAGAGAAATTTAAAAAGTAAATTTAAATGATTGATATGCTGAATACAATATAGTTTAGGTCAAGTGTATCTTTTCAAATACTTTATGCTATATTAATATCAATAAAAAACATTGAAATTCAAATAAATATCATAAACTTTTTTTGAAACAACGATCGTTTTGATATAAGCACTATCTATTTAATTACTAATCAACTTAATAATAGTGTTTAGGGTGTCCCAAGAGGGAGTCTGGGATGGTTGTACCCCTCCCCAAAAGTAGAAAATGGTGAGATTTCAAATTCAAAAAATTTGAAAAAATTTTGATCATATGTAAATAAAATTGTCCATCAAAACCGATGAGTTTTTGTGACCCCTTAAATTTTTATCAAATTTTAAAAAAATTATAGTTTAATCTCGTTGTGATTTTCATGAGGGTGCGTGCGGTTTAGGCTTTCTTTAAAATTTTTTTTTATTAAATTTGTTTAGAAAATATTTTTGGTCCGAAGGCCAAAATATTGTCCGCTAAATCCGGTGAGTCTAACCCCCAACTATAATTTTGAAGTCGAAAGGAGACATCCCTAGACCGCATATACATAGGAGATACCGCTTGGGACACCTGCTAGTGTTGCTTCGATCTCAAATGCTACTTTGATTTTTAAATTTGATTTAAAAAATTAAAACAAGTTTGATTTCGTATTTAAATTTTGATTAATTTAAAAATTAAAATTAAAACATTTTTATTCTTGTTCTGAAAAAAATTTTCACTTTGATTTTAATTTGAAAACAATTTTAATTTTGATTAATATTACAAATAATAATACAAATCAGTCAAGTAATTTATACATACAAAAGTATTATGTAGTGATAGAAAATACAGTTCCATTACTGTGGAACAGAAATGGAGTGAAAAATTAAGTTTACCGGTAAATGGAACGGTAACAACTGTTGCTAACTGTTACAGACACATAACGTTCCGTAAGTAGTTTTTTTAAAAATTTTGTCGGTAGAAATCTAAGAAATTATATAATTTCAATCACAAATATTCATCGAAAATCTCCATAGATTCGACTTAAATGGAATAAAAATAGGAATAAAATGCACTCAACGGTAGTTGTGTCCTGCCATACATATACCATACGTCTTGCGATTTATTTCACTCCAGCATAAGTAAAAGACTAAATAATAAACTAATTTATGCTCGAAAACATTGCCTTCGGTTAATAAAAAACTCATGAAAAAATGTGTTCACGAAAGAAATTATGTTCAGCGATATTGTAACATTCAAAGATCAAACTAAAAAAATATTAAATAAAACACCTTAAAACTATTTGAATATATATGTTAAATATGAACACAACTCCTCATTCCAAGAATTAAATATTTTAAATAAAATAGAGTGCGAAATCATTAAAATATTAAGGCCCGAGCCCGATGAAAGCCCGCCATACATAGGCCCGAGCCCGACAAGATTAAATTAGGAGAGCCCGATCGGCCCGATTTTGCACAGAAAAATTTAAGTTAAAATAAAAAGTAATAATTTATATTAAAAATCATTAGAAACAATTAATTTAATTAAGAAAGGATATTTTATCATTAAAATATACTGTTTTCTCAAGTGAAATAAATAGAATTCAATTGTAAAATTTTGTTGATATGTGACAAAAAATTTGATATTGCATCTTAAATCGGGCCTAAAAATTTTGAAACGAAAGCCCGGCCCGATTTGAATTTCTTAACTTAAGGCCCGAGCCCGACAAAGCCCTGACACTTTTGGTCGGGGGCCCGTTTCGCACTCTAAAATAAAAGCGCTAAAAAATTTAAAAATTAAACATTAAACAAATATAATGAATTTAAAATACTACGAAAACAGATGCCTGAGAGCTATAAACTTTATTACAAAAAAAATTAAAGACAAAAATCAAAAATTAAAAAGTTTTCATAAAACTACGATTTTTGTATTTCAATTTTGGTTTCAATAAATATATATGAGTGAAATAGTTGTACTCTCGGTTCGCAGTGATGGCAGCGCTCAAAAGAGCTCACTCAACAGAAAACCATAGATTGGAAGTGTTTGAGTGTCAATCAAAAATGGCGTATTGACAGCAATAATAATCTGAAACGCGTACGTATGATAGGATGCGTAACACATAACGCATAAGATTATAACGCATAAACAAAACAATGTGTACGATAGCATAGTCATAGCCATAGCCATAGCCATCAACAGCGATCAACATCAACATAAAGTCCCAAAGGGGTAATAATGGCAATAAGAATAGTAAGAATATGTTCAATGTATTGGTTTGTGTGTCGGACAACAAATACAAGCTGTTTCTACTCATGATTTATAGTTTAGCTCTGGTTCAGTACAATATCTCTGAAATCTACAGAGTTGTGAGTTCACAAACACAACAATAAGAGATACTGCACTGTTATGTTATGCAACAACTCTATGGTCTCATTATCTGTAAACCGAGGGTTGCTATGAGACCAAAGCAGAGCAAAGCAGACCTAAAACTCACTCAAATTTTATATCACAAATATGACTACAATCTTAACATTTTTTCCACCAATATTTATATATATATAAACCAATCGTTATTATTAAGTTACTTCGTATTTTTTGAGGGCAAAGGGGCGTCAAAAGAATATGAGGCCATTTCTCGGGATCAAACTTGGATTTATTATTAGTGGTGCTTCTATTTCGTTGTGGAGTGGGATATAAGGGGTGTGTATTCATATAAGGATATTCATGCTAAACCAATAAATTTACAAGTGTTACTACACCCTTACACCCATCATAGCCATCATAGCCATCATATAATGCGCTTAAGGCACCAAATATTAATATTACAATAAATATACGTTTACTATTGATCAACAAAATTACTACATTTAACAACAAATTTATTACCGAACAAAATATTTAGGCATAAATAATAAAAAGAAATTAATTCCAACTCGTGTATCAAAGGATAAAAGCAACAAAAAAGAAAGCAAAAGCAATGAAAGGCAGAGATCGACGAACGAAGAAAGTGCTGGTTAGCTGTTAGAGCACTGCATACTCCGTACCGTATACTCCATACTCCATACTCCATACTGCTTACTGCTTACTGCATACTGTACGCAATAATTAGAAAATAAGGCATTGAGCGAGACTTTGATTGAAGTGTGTGCACAAAAAAATGATGTGATGTGATGCCAAGTGATGCATACAGTGATGCATACTTGTTCACTCAAAATGTTCTGAATCTGCTCTTATTCTTTGATGCAGTTTTTGTTTCCATAGCGACTATATATTGAACGTAATGCTAGTAATGCTATGTAATGCTAGTTTTGTGATGTTGATGTCTAATTAGCTATAGCAGACACAGACAATTGATTGACGGCACAACTCTCTCTAACAAAAAAGCAAATACAACTCAAACAAAATCAATAAATGTTTATCGTCTTCAACTTTTTTTAAGTGCATCAACCAATGCGTTCTCTGTTCTCAGTTCAGTGTTGTGTTAATATATTAGGAAAATATAATCAAATACTATATATGTAATGTACTCGCAAACACTAATACAACCTATTATTTATTCTATGCTAATAATATATAAACGCATAAATATTCATATATTATTATTATTTTGAAAATTCATTTTGAAATTGTTTCGATTTTGTCAGTTTTCGAAATGATTTAATTACATTTACCGTAAAATAATGTTTTCTGACTCAAACACAACATTTTCTGTTTTCGAAAAATCTTCTAAATATATAATTAAATGGTTTATATTGTTTATACTCGTCATTGAATTTATTTTAAATTATGCATTAATAAGCAAATATTGACACTGACTGTGAGTAATTGAGTGCCAGTCTGTATGGTATTGAGTGCACAGCACTTTAAAAGTTGCATGCGTTAACGCAACCATCATTCGCTCACAAAAAGTGTGCCATCAAATCACTACAAATCCAAATCATAAAAATTCGATTCGAAAAAAGCGCCATTACTTTACATATTGTTAGCAATGGTTACAAAAAGATACCGATAACTTCAATAGGGTTTGTGCCCCATTTTTTTAAAAATATATGTGATAAAGGACTAAATTCTAAGCATTTTGGCTGAAGACGAATTTTAAAAATTCGTTCAGAGGGAGCTCTATAATTAAAATACGTTTTAGACAAAATATTTTATATCTCGTAAACGGTTATAGATTAACCTATCGTTTTTTCACTAAAAGTTAGTTAATTTTATTTAGTTTAATAAATTAATTTTTTTAAATTTTTGAAAAATTATTTAAATTATTTTTTTAGTTTGAAAATTTTCAAAATAATTTTTGTTAGTGTTCTCGAAACCCGGCACAACATAAACTGGGGTTAAAATTGTAGTGCATAAAAAAGTTTGGTCCAAAAAAGTGCAGGGAAAGTTGTGAAAATATGCAAAAACATTAAGTCTAGACATAATTGTATATAAATAATAAGTTAGTAGTAGTGTACCACTTTGAGTATATTCGGTATATTCAAAAAATGATTAAAATGAAAAAAGTTTAATTAAACAGTCAAAAATTTCTAAAAATAAGTAATGTTCAGACTTTTTCTTTACATAAATAACGTCAAAATTCCATATGGCAATAGATTTTTAAAAATATTTTTTTTGACTTAATTTATTAAATTTAAACGTTAGTTGATACTTTAATACTAATTTTGTTCATTATTAAAAATTAATTACGTCCAAAAAAATATTTTTAGAATCTATTGCTAAATGGAATTTTTGACGTTATTTATGTAAAGAAAAAAGTTAGAACATTACTTTTAGAACAAATGTTGTCGGATTTAATTTTATTTGTATTTTTCTTGGAATCAAAATCAATTTGTTTATTACCCATTAACCGGTCACTCTTTATCCATAAAACACAAACTGACCAATGATTATAAAGCGTATTCTAAGTAATGTTTTATTACATGTTTTACAATTAACGCTTAAGTTTACAGAATTTAAGTCTCTGTGCATATCTGAACCATTATTTGAAATAAAGTTCAGCATATCATATTGATTTTGTGTTTAATCACTATTAAACAACATTATTAATACTCAATTATCGCTATAATGTGTTATAAACAATACAATCATCGAAAGGTAAGAAATGCAAAATTTTTGCAATTATAGCAATTTTTGATTAAATTTAGAGAAATAATATTCTATGATAATAAAATTTTTATTACCGTAAATCGTTATATTAAAAAAACAAATCGAAAACTACTATATTTTAGTAAATTAAACCGGTTTTAATATTAATTGAAAAGTATTTTTATAATTCAAAAGTTATAAACGTATGCGTTAGTCGTTACCAATTGGGTATTTAAGTGGTAAGGTTTGTTGATTTGTTTTTCAAATTAGTTACTCGATTATTCGATTTTCAAAAAGTTTGCATGTAAACCGAACATAAAGCAAAATACACTGTAAGAAATTATTTGCATAAAATTGCGATCTTAGGAAATAAGACTCAAATAACTATACGATAAGAAACTATCATTTATTAGCGTTTAATTAATATAATTATTTTAAATATATATTGTTATAAATTTATTGCACAAATGCCATTAATTTTGAATGGTTTATAATAAAAATATGCCTCAAGTAATGCGAGACACAGTTAACGAGCAATCAAACAATCATTAAACGTATATATTTAACCCTTTTATTCAAATCATAAAAAAGGGGCGAATATTTAAAATTAAACATTTCAATGGAAGAGACTATTAACGTACGAATCATTATCATTTGATAAGATTCAACAAAATCTAAACTATGCGAGTGATATCGCAGCTATTGGACCATCAATTACGGAAAACTCCATAAAAGAAGATGAGGATAATCATCATTATCATCAAACCAGGAGTAAAAAGACAAAACGAACTAAAAAAGTATGGTTTATTGCTTTGGCAGCGAATGAATGTTTAGGTTTAGAGTGAGGGCATCACTGGTCTGATTGATTGGCGGTTAGTGCTTGACGTGAACTACCAAAACGAAAATAGCGCCTAAAACAATGTTCAAACGGAAAGTTGCGAGAGTTAGTGTTAGTGTTAGTGCTAGTGTTTGTATACCGTATTCATACTGCATTGTACAGCATTTGGAGATAGATATCGTTTGATAACTGGTTGCAAATTGTTAATATACATGATTTATGCAAATAATATTTGTTTAATATAATTATATTTATAATTGTGTATATAATAAATTGTTACAAAATCAACTTATTATTATATCAATCAAATATTGAATATTGAACATTTTATTAATTATAATTGTGTAAACTGTGTCAAAATTATTTTTTCGTACTTGATTTTCATAATTAATCAAATATCTTCAACAACTTACTATTTCTCTTCACCTCTATCTCAACATAGTGTAGTGGTAGTCCTTTAGATCTCATCTCTCAACTTATCTTCCATACGTAGTAAATTAACTATTCAACAACTTCGTTAACTTTCAACAAACAATTTTCAAAAACATCGCAGAATACAAGCAAAAGTATTTTAAAAAAAAATAATACAACCATACACTCTCAAATCCCATCTACAAATGTATTTCAACTTCACATCTACATCCTCATAGATACAGCAACATAACAGCATACTCAACTATATTATATAACTTTCTTTCTCTTCAAACAACATATAGAACCTCAACTGCCATCTGAAAGTTAAAACATCAACAAAAATAAAAAAACTTTTTCTTTCGTGTATTACGCTTTTCTACTCTATACTCATCTCCTATTACAAGTCACTGTCAATCTCTTTGGTAATAAATCACTATTTTACACATCTTACCCACTCTCACACTCAACAACTCTTCAAAACAAACGGACATTTTCTAGTATCAGTAAACAACAACAGTCGATATAAACAGAAATTAATAAGTGTATTCTAAATAATCCATTATCAACCATGAATAACATAAGACGACAACCCAATAATGGTACTAACGATTCATCAGGTAAGCAACAAACTATAGATAAAAATAGAGATGATATGTTAAAGAACAGAGCCCTCATAACAAAAGAAACGGTAATAAAAACAAAAATGATTGATGGGATCTCTATTGAACAATATCTGGAGTCTGTTCACAAATACTCAAATAATAGCTCCTTTCCCATTATTGGAATGAAAAAAAACGGGATATATCTTACATTATATTTGAATGATGCATTTATGGCTGAATCAATTATAAATGATAATTTATTCAAAATTGGAAATGTAAACATTAAATGGTCAACAGACTATGAACGCATCTACTCTATTAAAGTAAGCAATATCCCTATAAATATGGAAGACTCAGCAATTAAAGAATTATTCCAAGAATTTGGAATCATTACCAACATTATTCAATTATCAAAAAAATTTGGAGAATTTTTTATTGCTATTCCTTCACGTATTATTCAAATCAAACTTCTAAATGGAATCAAAATTAATGACATACCGGCTTTCTTTGAAATTTCTGATACATTATCAGAAAATACAATTAAACTTTACAATGATTCAGATCCTAGAAGAAAATGCTGGATATGTCATAAAGCAGGACATCTAAGCAAAGAATGCACATTTAATAAAGAGGTCAAGGAAAATGATAATATTATTGAATCTGAAAGAGACATTGAGAGTCCCTTGGGATCCATCGACTCTATTGACTTAATTCAAACTCAAATTTTCTTAGAAGACAACACCGAAGATTTAACCCCTAATGGCGCCACTTCAATACATATTCAAAATCTAAATAAATTTACAAACGAATTTACTTCATCACTTCCAAACTCTAATAATTCACGCAAAATATCGAAAAGTACGGAAAACCTTTCATCGTTAACACAACCATTAACATCAAATAAAAACAGCAAAACAGTACAAGAAATTCCAAATGAATTTTCACTTGAAATCATAAATATGATAGACTCCCTTTCAATAGCAGATAAAACAATCGCACAAAGAAAAATTCTAGAAGACAGCCGATTCACACAAATCACCAAACAATCAATTAGCAGAAAACCTGAAAGTGATCTCACGGAATACGAACGCATATTCAAAATAGCACACTATTCGTCAAAAAAAATTACTGATCTAAGATACGTTCCTTCAGACTTAGAAATTTTTCAAGGAAAAGCAAATGAACAAAATTTCAAGAAAATTCAAACCCTCACAGATATAATTAAAACCATAACAGAAGATAATAAAAATTTCAAAATTTTTAGACAATATGATATACTGGAAAATAATGCAAATAATTTCTCGAAAGCAATCATTATGATAGTGTTATGGTTAATCACCAACTTTACATCACAACGTGCTGAACCAATAATAAAAAAACTAAACAAATTATTTATCGTCTTAAAGAAGTTTCAAAATGTTTAGTATATATGCTCAAAATATTAATAAAACTATTTTCTCAGATGAAATTGTGCAACTTTTAACAGAATTCGACATAATATCTCTACAAGAAGCCAAAAAAGTGAATCTCTTCGGAAACATTAATCCACTTTTCTCAACTTATATCTACAAAGAACTCGTTACAATTTTTAAAGAAAACTCAATTTTCTTATCTATTACTCTAATTGAGGCAACGGAAACTTATCAACTATTTAAAATTAAACTGCAAAATCATAAAATATACCATCTGTGCAACAGTTATTGGCACAACAATGTTAGCCATAATAAGTTAAAATTTTACTGCGAACGTCTCACTCATCATCTAAAAAAAGCTAAAAATATAATAATATTAGGAGATTTCAACACTGCAATGTCAGCTGATGATAGATTTCTTAGACACAGATCAGACATTGCGAGATCGAAAATTTTTTCCTCATTAATAAATAATCTAAACTTAGAAGATCTTGCTCGTCATACTAATCAACCACAAAAAACGAGATGTGCACATGTGATATATATTAATAAAATTTGTCAAGACATCAAATGTTCAAGCAGAATAGACTATATCTTCACATCTAAAAATTTATTAACAAATATCCAATTAAATTACGACTCACTATTTACATCAGATCACATAGGTTTTCACATCAAACTTGCTTCTATGGCCAAAAATTATTACGATTATATCAAACCATCATATTCACACAAGATTTTCCTATCAAATTTATTTCTTAATGAAATAATGAAAATCTGGAAATATGATAAGAATAAAACTCTAAAAGAAAATTGGAATGACGTAAGATTCTCAATCAACATCTTACTACCAAGAATAATAAATAGAGTAAAACATCTAAAATATAAAATACCAATTGGAGTAACTAAAAAATTGAACCAAATTTATTTAGAAAATAGAAAAAATAAAATCAATCCTAAAAATAATCAAATAATCCAAAATCTAAATTCTCAACTATACAATCATTTTTCACAACACTTTTCAGAGCAAATCACAATCCTAAATAAAAACAACACTAAATGGCTAATTAAAAATTGTAATAAATTAGAATCTACATCAATCAATGAAATGAAAAAAGAAATTCATATCAATGAAATAATGAAAAGTTTTGATTCAATCAAAAATGAACACACAAGAGGAACAGATGGAATATCGAAAAAAATGATCTCATATCTAGAAAATAATATGTCAGATTTAATGATAGACATATTATTTGACTTCTTTAAATATGGAATGTGGAAACAAACAAAAGAAGTAATTTTAACTCCAATACCGAAAATACCTAATCCAGAACAACCCAAAGATTTTAGACCAGTAATGATCTCAAATACTTTATATAAAATCTTTATGAAAACTATTCTTAATAGAATAGATCAACATATTGATTCAATTATATCAGAATTTCAATACGGATCAACTAAAAACACTTCACCAAATAAATTAACTCTTCAACTAAATAGTGAAATCCATCAAATGAAAGAAAATAAAATTAATGCAGATATTATCAAAATTGACTGGCAAGCAGCCTTTGATTCTATTAATAAGAAATTCATATATAAAATCCTTCATTTACATAACTTTCCCGAAAATATCATTAAATGGATTATAGACTCAATGTCTAACGTCTTTATTAAGATAAAAATTCAAGACAATATTTTTTCAGATCCATTTGAAATGATTTCTGGAATACGTCAAGGTTGTGTATTATCGTCTAAACTATTCATATTGTGCTTAAATCCATTTCTTATGTCATTAAGAAATAAAATGTGTTTCTCTCCAAAAGTATATATTGATGATTGTTTAATCATAATAACTTCACAAAATGAATTTTCTCTCTTTACCGAAAATCTTATAATATTTCAAGAAATATCAGGAATGAAAATAAAC
>JAQGAW010000994.1:0-22270 GCA_034698025.1 Phthiracarus crinitus | reverse complement strand
ATACAGTTTTAGGGGGAAATGTGATTATTTCCAGTTTGTTCTAACAAAACTATTTTTAAAGTTCTACTATTATATTTGTGACAGGCGAGAGCCCTAAAAATAATTATAAAACTTTATTTAGTTTAAAATTTACGTTTTATATGTTTTAGAAAACATATGTAAAATATAATTACTTATGTATTAATCGAACGACTGATAAGTCGCATAAAATTGTATTTTGATTAATAAAAACGAATTCGATTAAATTAAGTTTAATTTATTTATTAATTGTTAAGAGTTTGAAGCGAGTGTTCAATTAAAGACGAACGTAGTGTCGAAAACTAGTTGGTTTGGCATACGCTCGTAACATTGGTGGAGATAGCGATCACCGAAAACCTCGAATAAGTTGTCGACAACAGCAACAAAAGAACAACAATTATAAATAGTTGAATTGATTTATGAATTCATCGAACAATAAGAAGAGAAGTATTAGTTTCGAAATACTAAACACACCTCGAGTTACTAAAAGTGAAAGTGACATAAGCGTCGATAATATAATTGATAAAAACGTGTTTAATACAGAAAAACAATACCATTTGAGATCTGGTTTATTAACTGTTAAGTACAATAAAAAAATAAATAAAGTAAAAAATAAGAATAAGATGACTCCAACAGCAACAACAAGTTTAACATTAACAACAACAGCAGTAACAACAACTGCAACGCAAGTGACAAACGCCTCAGCGTTTACACAGCAATCAATTACAACTCCGATGATTTCATCGCAACCGCAAATTCAATTTAGTTATTCTCAAGAAGACATACAAAGTCTAATCTCGAGAGTAAACAATCTGAACGTCAACTATCAGATAATGGCGGGAAATTATACAGCAGCGATGGACAGAATATCGAATTTGGTCACTGATAAGATGAAAGCCGAAGACGAACAGAGAAAATCTGAGCAAAGAATAACAGAACTGGAGGAATATATTAAGAAAGAAAAAGCAATAAATCAATTAAAAGCCAACGAAAGAGTTGCAGCACAGGTGCATAAAGTTAATCACAACTTACAACAGAGCGGCACATCAAAAATGAATCGAAAGCCAGAAAACGAAATAATTATTACAAGTGGTGCTAATCGTCTAAATGCTTCATGTTTTGGTTATAATGGCGCAGACCTATTGACAGATCAACAAGAAGATATGGAAGTGATGGACGATTTCGATTTCGCAAGAGAATTACGTAAAGGGGCGAAAAAACAAATGAATGAAGAAAACTTGTCCGCTAATGATACACTAATGTTAGCAATGGCTACGAAAATATTGGATAATAACACTAATTCGAGTGAGAAAGCAATTCAATCGAAACCAATTGATTTGAGAGAAGTTCGTCAATTCAAGTTAACATTGGATCGAAAACTTCGAAAACATCGCTTATTTCAGCAAATGGCCGGTTGAGCGATGGCCAGAATGTATCGGAACTCGAATGGAGTTCAACGTTTCAGCGAAATATAAAAAGTTTTATCTGGACATGAAATGCGAACATTTCATATCCAATGAATGGGACGCATTCAAAGAAGCGTTTATTCATGAGTTTACGAATAAAGGCTCTCAAGTCGCAGCATATTTGGAGCTCAAAAACTTAAATTACAAAGATTTTAAATCGTCCGATCAGATGCTTTTAAAAAATTATGAATTGCAGCAAAGATGTGGTCAAACTCAATCTGGTTTAGTGATGGTTGAGTTAATGAACAACTTGACACCAACAGCTAAATTGCTTGCAGCGGCAAAATTAAGCGATCCGAACGCTAAGCCTGAAGACATGCTCACACATGTGATGATTGCAGCAAATCTCGGAAAAATACTAAATAACGATAAATACAAAAAAGATGATAATTATCGAAATAGAAGCAAACTCTATGATAGAGACAGAAACAGAAGTACGACTCCAGATAATCGTTCGCAAAAACCACGAAGTAATTTGTCGTGTTATCACTGCGGAACTCCTGGTCACTTCAAAAATCGTTGCGATTATAAAGACTTGTCAACAGAAAACGCGCAGAAAAAAGCGAAAGCGAGACAAATCAGAGTACAGTCTACTCGTCAACGAACAGATGCATTGTCGGCAGAAATAACAGCTGCGACACAATCAAAACCAGCGAAACCAACTGATTTAAACGCGTCGGCGACTGCTTAGAGGGTAGCGGTCAAGCCTTACCAATAAATCCTTCAAAAATAGAAGTATTGGTAAACCAATTTCCCGGCGAACGACCAGTTTTTGCGATTTCGATTAATGGCATTCAAATAGAAACAATATTCGACAGTGGAAGTGAATATTGTATATTAAAATACGAATTAGCGATTAAAGCTAATATTCTAATTAGAGATTATGAGTTGGAAATTAGCGGTATTAATCAGACAACGAAATGTGATGGTATGGCTGAAGCAATGTTTACATGCGAAGGGTTAAAATTCTCGTCGATTTTCATTATTTCAAGAAATATTAAAAGAGATGCTATCATTGGAACTCATTTAGCAAAAATGTTGAGAATAAATCTAAACTGTGCTTCAATGTCTATTGAAAGACCGAATTTGAAGACAGGCGACAAAATAACGCTAAGCAAAACAGAGTCCAATATTTTATTTTATTTTGAAAAGAAAGAAATAAGCGAAAATTTATTATTAAGCATATATGGAGATAAGTCGGAAATTAATGAATGTGAAGCATTAATCGTCGACACAGACCTACCAGAGCCGCTAAGAATCGACAATAATCGAAATATTAAAGTATTCGGCGAACAATTTCAATTTTTCAGTACAACTCCTCTTCAAGAAAGTAAAGTTATTGAAGAGTTTTTTCAACGAAAAGAAGCATTTTCGAAAAACAGTTACGATATCGGAAGTAATACCGATTTTGATGTAAAAATTTATAAGGAAGAAATTCCATTTCGAAAACTTCCGTTTTATCGCCAAAACAGCCGACAATTAAAAGTGACAAATGAAATATTGAGTTGTCTTTTAGCTGCAGATATTATTGAACCATGTTCTGCACTAATGGCAGCTCCAGCGATACTCGTCGAATCGAAGAATAAAGAGCCGAGACTTGTGGTCAATTATCAGCATTTGAACAAATCACTGAAGAATACAGTATATCCGACATCGCGTATCAAAGATTTGCTTCAATGTTTAAATGGTTTTCAAATGGCGTCGTCAATGGATGCAACAAAAAGTTTCTACATTTTACATTTGAAGCCTGAAGATCGAGATATGACAGCGCTTAAGACCGAATTGGGTGTCTTTAGATACAAACGGCTTCCAATGGGTCTATTAAGCTCACCTTTGATCCTTCAGATGTTTATGGATCAAACGTTTTTCGAGATTAAATTTAAAAAGCTATTAATCTATTTCGATGATTTGTTTAATTATACGAAAAACAGCGAAAATGTATTCGAAGCACATCTGAATGATGTTTTAAGATTTTTGGATTTATGCATTAAAAACGGCATCAAATTAAATCCAAAGAAGTGTCAGCTTTTTACAGATGAAGTTAAATTTCTCGGATATATTGTTAATAAGGATGGCATCAAAATCGATCCGAAAAGAACCGAAACCATCCTAAACATGACACCACCGAAAGACGTTAAAGGTGTTCAGAGATTCTTAGGAGTCTTAAATTTTATTCGCGATTACATACCTATAAAAGATTTATTCCAACCATTCTACAAACTATTACGAAAAGATGCGAAGTTTGAATGGAAGGATGAACAGCAAAACGCGTTTTTAAAAGCGAAAGAACATCTATTAAATGCGAAAATTCTTGAACACATACGTGAAGATACGTTAAAAATTGTGCAAACAGATGCCAGCAGTTACGCGATTGGAGGCATTTTTGCACAAAAACATGTCAACACTGATAACCATTTAGGAGTTATCGCGTATTACTATAGATCTTTGACTAAAGAACAGTGTCATTGGGCTACAGTTGATCGCGAAATGTATGCGGTTTATAGAATTATTAAATGCTACGAAAGAGAACTCGAAAATCAAGAATTCGAGGTCTACACAGACCACAGCCCACTTCTAATAATAAATCATTTAAAAGGAAGTAAAAACATGCGTTTAAATCGATGGGCTCTAATATTTTCGGGAAAACGTTTTACAGTAAAGCATATTAGAGGTATCGATAACATAATTCCAGATGTTTTAAGTCGACTCAAAGAATCAATTCATTTGACGGATAAGATGTCATGTATTGAGGCAACGAGTGAAGAGATAATGGAAGCGTTAGATATGCCTCGATATAAAACGTGTTTAGAAATAAATCTCGTGGACTTACGAGAAGAAAAAGAAGAAATGGCAGTAAGAGAGGTTCTGTTTCTAAACACGGATGAGTTACCAGTCATTAGTAATGAAACGATTAAAGAGTTGCAACAAACGGATGGATTTTGTAATCAAATAAAAGGAAAAATATTATCGCAAACAAATAAATATAAAAATATACGAAAACAATACGATTTGATTGATGGCGTGTTGTACAAAAAAATGACTCACAATATTGCTGAGAATATACACTACCAAATAGTTGTTCCAGAAGTATTGGTACACATTATTTTGGATGAATACCATGAAAAGAATGCACACATCGGTCACAATAAACTTGAACAGGAAATATCAAAACGATATTATTTCCCGTTAAAACGCGACAAAATCAGAGCTCACGTACAACATTGTGTTGTGTGTCAACAAAATAAAATCAGACACCAATTGTCTTATGGATTAGCGTTACCGTCGCTGAAAGCATTTCAACCATTTCAGATAATTAATGTCGATATTATGGGTCCCGTCGGAAGAACAACTGAAGAGGGATTCAGACATGTCATAACAGCGACGTGTCGTCTTACGCGATGGTTAGAAGCGAAGGCAATCACTAATCAAAAAAGCGAATCAATAATTGAATTTATTAAAGAAAACATCATTGAAAAACACAGCACACCTGAAGCCATCATTTCGGACAGAGGCTCAGGTTTTATGAGCAATGATTTTGAATATTTTTGCAAAAAAGTAGGCGTACGTCACAACAGAACAGCCTCATATCACGCAGAATCCAATGGATTGAGTGAAATAGCGAATTACAAGATCATAATGAAGATGCGAACGTTGACCGACGAAAAAAGTAAAGATTGGCATAAGTCCTTGAAAATAGCAGTAAAAATTATTAACAAAACGACGAACGAAACAACCGGTTATAGTCCTTTCTTTTTGCTCTATGGCTACAATTCTACAAATATGTTTGAGAGGAAACTGGGCATAAAAAATCTCGAAAACCCAGACGTGCCTCAGGCATCACAAGTCACAGTCGATTTAGCGCGAGCTGAAGCTAGAGATCGGATTGAAAAAGCGGAAAATCGTTGGAACGAAAGGCGACAAAAGAATTTAATTGAACCGTCATTTAAAGTTTTGGACATCGTTTGGATTGTCGACAAAACTATTGTCGTTAACACACCGAAGAAACTGGTGAAACAATACGATGGGCCGTATGTGGTCGTTAAGGAAATGGTTGTCAGAGGAACTTATAAGTTGGTTCACGTTTCGAAACGCCGAAAGTTATTAAAAAGAGTTAACGCAAATATGATGATTCATTATTATGGCGAAGAACCAGAAAATTATAAAAAAATCGTAACCGACTTTAATAATAATGTTTACGAAACCGATACTGAATTTTCTGAGGAAAGCATTCTCGAAATTAATAATATCGAACATTGGAATCAATTGAAAAATTTAATAGAAGTTCGAAAAAGAGACGATTTGAGTCAAATTGATTTGGAAACTGCGGAAAATGAGATTTTTGATAGGATTTCGGAGATTATTGAATCTCAAAATCAAGATATCGATGTCTACACTCAACAACAAGTGTGAGACCGCCGCTGACGACTCAAATAACTCGCGTAACACCAGAAGAAAGAAGTAATGATTTTAGTAATGTTTTATTACAAACACAAAACAGTTTACAGACTCAAACAGTACCGCAAACAATAAATAATGAGAATACAAACACAGATTTGCCTGTAAATCAAACACAGACACAAACAGACATAACAGCCTCTAATAATACAGTACAAAACACACGTAAAAAACGGAAAAGAGTTTTAGATGCTAACGAAAGCAGAGTTGTTCGTTACACGCGAACAAGAAGAATAGACAGACCTGCTTGGATGTCAGACTATGCGATGTAGTCTTTAAATATAGCTTTTACTTAAAAAACAAAAAACCAAAAAACAAAAATATAAACATTAACTCATTTAATAGTTTTTAGAAATTTTACTAATAGTAAATTATAGTTGCAATGATTTATATGTGGGAAAAAGCGATTCATTTGTTTATTGAGTTTAGTTAACGATTGTCGGCCAACAATCCTAACAAAAAACTAATCATTTGTTTAAATATATAAAAATACAGTCTAGACTTGGAGTCATGTTCGCGAACTAAAGACTCAGTGCTACTGAAATAGCAAATAAAAGTGTTGTCAGACACTAAAAGAATTCATTTCATGTTTAAGATCGCAGTGAACACATTTGAAATCAGAAATTGCAAAATTTTAATATTTTAATAACAGATTTTAATAAAATTACAAAAAATCACATAAAAATTTTTTTGGGGTTTAATACATATCATATGTTTTTCAAAACACATTACATTTCATCACACAAATGATTTTTTAGAGTGTAGTGAAAGCATTCATATTGTGATCAGTTTACATAAACAAAACACATCACAATTAACACATTCAAACCATTTGTTGTCGTTTACTAAACGTTTTTATACATATTCATTGTTAGTTTTATTGTTTTTAATGATGGATTGGTTTTATTACCCGGATTTCGTCGCTGAATGGAATCGTCGAGTTCTTCAGCAAAATTACAATCGAATTATGTTTTACGAAAGAGAACACAACGTGATATCACATTTCGGTAATCAAGAAAGAGTTCGTTTAATGGTATACAACGACAAATTGATTAAAAATGGCGTCTAAATGATGTTTTATATACACCACGAAAGAGAACCGCAAGAAATAGATGACATCAGACTCGAATTACAACAAATTATTGGTGAAGACATTGCAGCCGTTTTTCATTGGAATGAAAATTATCATTTATTCGGCAATGAATTGATTGTTTACAACCCAGTGCTGATCATAACGCAAATCGCAAACCTCTTCAGATTTCGTGAAACAGCTTTGGATGAATTTTTTCAATTGAGTCACGAATATTTTAGATTCAATTTCTTGGACGCTAACACTCAATTGAGACAATTTATGAATTTAGCGGGCGTTACGGTTCAATGGGCAGTATTTTATAGCGAAGAAAACATTCAAATCGCCAGTTATGTCAACACTTTTAATCAAATCGGCGAAACAAGATATAGCCATCAGTTTCGCATACGAAGCATCGCTTATATGGCTTACGTATTGGGCAGACCATCGCTTATTCGACGCGCAGATGCGATGATTCGCGGACTGATTCCGAGCACAACAAGCGATTTACAAAGATTTGACGCTTTAACGCATAACACTGGAGCGGCGAATCTCTTTGAGCGATTGAAATCGTGGGAATTGGTCGGCATTTATCGAAGAATGGTTAACAAATTCAAAGCATTATATCCGACCGATGAAGCAATCAATTTGACAAACGAAGACAGTTTCGATGATTTGGATATAACTGAGGATGAGATCGCTTTCCGTCAGTTTTTTGAACGCGTTCCCAATATGGGCCAAACCTATCGATTCATGGCATACTTCATCGCAGCGATTTCGATGCAATTTCGGGCAAATGACGCAAATATAAGAAAGAGATGGTTATGTCAACTCTTCGCCTCAAAATTATGCTATAATTTTTTAGTGGTTCAGGCGATTCACGTGAGTTTTCCGGCACACAATTTGCGCATAAGTTCACGCGATTTGTTGACACATCTGTGGTCATTCAGCACATTCCAAACAATGCCACAATTCGAGAATATGAGAGGCGAGTACAGGAGAATTACTATTCGAATAAAACGCGATTTCAAGGAACAAGAGGTTAATTCGTATTTACGACATCCGCAAAACTATGGATTTGCTGAGCTATTAGTTGGCGTCGAAGAGTTGATGTTTCAGGAGAGAACAAACAACAACCGCTATCGCAGGTTTCATGATGTGACGATTAGTCCACATTTGTTTGGAGGAAATTTGGAACAACTCAATGGAAACATCTATAACTTCACTGTCAACGCTTAAATCGAACGCAAAATTAAAATACAGATAAAAATTACATTTTTCATTATTTTTTGAATTCGTATTTTTTAATTAATCATTATTTTTACGTTTTGAAAATTATTTTTATGATTAAACTTTGTTTTGGGTGAGACTCTCGTCTGGTGGTGGGGAGTGTTACAGGCGAGAGCCCTAAAAACAATTATAAAAACTTTATTTAGTTTAGAATTTACGTTTTTTATGTTTTAGAAAAACATATGTTAAATATAATCACTTATGTATTTATCGAACGACTGATAAGTCGCATATTTGTATTTTGAGATAAATAAAACGAATTCGATTAAATCAAGTTAAGTTTATTTATTAATTGTTAAAGTTTGAAGCGAGTGTTCAATTAAAGACGAGAGTATTGTCGAAAACTAGTTGGTTTGGCATACGCTCGTAACATAAAGAACTCAATTAATAATAGCTAATCATTTTGTGAATGCTTAACCCATCGATTCAAACTTAGGGCTTAACTTATTCCAGTTCAAGTTTAAACAAGTATAGGTGTCAAAATTGTCAAGAAATACTTTTCGATTTTCTATATACCTATGATTTAGTATAATGCTATACAATAATCTAATATTGATTCAGTCTAGTTCTATTGCAAACTAACAGACATCTCATGTACAGCTCAACCACAAAGATCCCTGTTTAAAGAGAGCCTATGTTCATATATATTCTGTGATAATTTTTTTATTATAATCAAATAAGGAAGAATTACAATTTAATTTATATACAACATAATTTTGATTCACAGGAATAATTTTGCTTGTATTGAATCTATTTTTAAGAATCCCATTCTGTGTTATCAAAATAATACATAAGAAAACAGTTTTTGTAGTGTATGTGCACTTTCGCCACATCAATATTAGGGTTACTCTTTTTACTATTACTGTTTTACATATGACTCACAATTCAATTTAATACTATTCAATGTTAATGTTTTATTAGTCATATATGCTTACGTGTAATACTATGTTAGTATTACACGTGTCACTTACATACTTACTCTCGTTATGTATAGTCACGTTTACAGTGTATTATTATATTGATTTAATGCTTACTTAATATATAATAATAAAGTATTTTGTATCGCAATTGAGTTACTTTAGTATGCTTATGTGAAAGCCTATGTTTAGCATAGCTTTCACTCTCGTGAACAGTGGTAAGCCGTCTTCATAGGTATCACGTGGTTCATCAATGGTGGCAAACCCACCACACTCGCTGAAGCCTACAACCTTCGACTACTACTAGTCAGATACACTACAGTTTTTGTATTCGATAAGCCAAATATACCTAATAAATTATAAACACTTAGGAAAATCAATTAAAAATACTTTATTTAATTTTTACTTAATCTATTATTTTTTATAAATACTTTAAAGTGTGTTAAGCTATTTCAATATAGTGTTTTTGTAATGTATTTGACTAGTAGTAGTCGAACGTTGTAGGTTACGACCGAAGTGTGCAGCGAAGGAGTTGGCCACTGATGAGAAGAATACGAAGAACCACGAGAACACAAGACCACAACCTTACCACTGTTCACGCAAGTGAAAAGCTATGCTAAGCATAGGCAGTAAATACTCATTAGGAATAAGCACGCAATCAGTTATACAAAACACTTTAATAGCGATATAATAGATTGCATTGAAATACAGTGAACGTGGAAAGTAAACACATTGAAAGTTTGCATATCAGTGACACGTGTAATACGTTAATACATTAGCGGCATAGGAATGACTAATATGTAATACAATAATAGTTTATTATGTGTATGCTAATGCTGACTAATATTGAAAGGTAATTGTGAGTCACTGTACTTCAAGTAAAAACTAGAAGTACTGTCAAAGTATGATACGTTACAGTTTATAGTGATGTGACAGAAGTTCACATACCTACAGTTTTGTGATCATTAATGTGTTTTATATTTTGACTTATTATCTTCTGACAATATATTGCCAATTCATAACAACGCCATCAATTGGCATAAAGGTTTAATAAATCTGTTCCTCTAATTTGTAGCTTTTAAAAGATATACATTCTGTTAAAATTTCGAATTGATCCAAATTTAATTTGGTTTTGATCAATTGGAACTGTTATCTATTTAAATATTTCTAAAAAGCCTAGAAATATACCCCTAGAAAAAACGAGTGAAATACGCTGTTTTATTCTTAAATATCTATCGATTTCCCTAAAAAACAGCGTAATTCACGCGTAAACATCAGGCAAGTAAATTGAGCAAATTCGTTGCTTTTATTATTTATTATATTTAAAACTTTTATTTAGACAACAATATTTAAATAATTTCATAATCATTTTTTAATTAGCAAAAGACGATAGTTGTTAAAGTGGTTTCATAGGATGCACAGAAAACATTTTCTATACCGATACTAAAACTTGGGACTGAAAGTCACTTTTTGTTTGAAACAGTGCTATCAATCAATCATTTTGTGAAATCGAAGAAAATGGAAAAGCTTATTCGTTTTTTATGAATGAATTTCAAATAATTAATACATTTAAAGAGCGTACGTCAGTGTTATTAAAATTTTTGAATAATGAATATTGTGCGACAGCAAAACAGCTAATTATTTGATCGGACATTTGTTTTAAAGAGAATAAAAGTTGTCTTATTTTCAAATTTAGTTCAATGATGAAAATTTAAATATCGAGAAAATTGCATTAAAGTTTTTAGAAAGTTGTCACCCGTACATGTCATGTGACTACTTTCATGCAATGATTTCGCATCAAATTAAAAAAGAAAATAATATCATTTATAATCCAAATAATTGCTTATATATAATTAAAAACTCTAAAAATGTAATTATTCAAGAAATTTTCCATACTGATATATATTTATTTGAAGACTTAACCCTCAAAAAGAGCAACTAACTCCTTTTTTAATTAAAGACATCAAAATTTATGAAGTAAGAAAAAGATCTTTGAAATGTTTTATTTAAAGTGATATTTTATATCAGGCACACTTAACTCATATACAAACCAACACTAACTGTTTAAGTTTAATTTAAAAACAAGAAAAACCAGTTGTACTTACAAATAATAAATATTTAGAATTCAAAAAATTTCTAAATATATTCCAGAAAGCTATAGAATATATTACGAAGATTTAAAAAAAATTAAATCCTAAACCTAAGTCTAATTAACTGTATTCTAAAATTTATTACGATTTCTTAAAACCCAATAAAATCTCATTTTGATATACGCTTACACTGTATATTTCAGTCTTGTCCTCACTTCTATTAACAGATAACTCATGAATAGAATATTACGCTTGGATTATACTTTTATTGAAAGAAAAATCAAATAATATACGTCATATAAATCTCATGTATATATTAGTGACGTATTTGTTGCGTAAATGATTCGCAGTTATGGCGTTCAAAACGAATTAAAATATTATTATTAGTTTGTTATTATTGACAATAATGTATTACTTATTAATTATATTTGTTGCATACGTTAACACTATATCCATAACTAATGGATGCAATGAAGCGGTTTGTGCTTCTATTGTTAGTAAGTGTATGCTCACTCAGTCCTGTAAATGTGATGACTTTAAGATGAATAAGACGTGCAGTCGTGACTGTTATCATTGTCTCGATTACCTCTACCAGGACTGCTGTTCGTGTGTCGGTAAGACAATACCACGACATAACACAACATTACACAACACATTATGCATATTAAATGTATGATATGTTTAGAGATGTGTCCGAAAACATCGACAAACGATTCATTGGCGGCTAAGAGTCACGTGGAAGAGTTACCTGAACCACAACCAGATCTGTTCAACGTTCTCACCGAAGAAAGAGATCATTTGCTTCGATGGACGTCATACACATCATCGGTAAAGATAGTGGTGTTGTCGTCGATTTCGGGCGAAACGCACAAAGATATTAAATACGCGTCGAATAAAGAAACGAAACCGGGATTCGATGGAATCGATAGGGAAGAAGAGCTTCCTGTGAACTGTACTGTTGCTTACATGTCTCAATGCATGTCATGGAATAAATGCAAATCTTCGTGCACTTCTATGGGAGCGAACGCTTACCGATGGTTTCACGACGGATGTTGTGAATGCGTTGGCATGTATTGCGTCAACTATGGTATCAATGAATCGAAATGCTTGCAGTGTCCCATCACTGCTGACCATGACATGAATGTCGATATGAGTATTGACGAAACAAATACTCGCACCGATGATAAGAACGCTAACGCGGACTATGACTTCGAAGACAACTATGGAAAGAATCGCGAAGACGAGAACGAACAGAGCAAAGAGCATAACGCGTTGACTGGCAGTGAGAAGAATATCGACACTAAGTTCGATAAGGATAACAAGCCATCGCAAGAATTTTCATCGCCGAAAAAGGCTAACATTTAATCTCACAATTAATCGAAGTTAATATAACGTTAAATAATTATAAAGTTAGTACAAAATTTTTGAATATTGCTTTGTTATCAAATGCTGTAATTATGAGATTACGTAATAATGCAATGAAAATTTTATTTTTCTGGTAAACCACTTTTTTATTTGTAGCGTTAGAGTTTAAATTGTATAACAATTTAGTGCCACTCAATAAGGTTGTGAAATATTGTAGATTAATAAGTGCCTTATCATTATTGACAATATTTAACCAGTTGTCGCATTCATTCCTACTTAAAAATTTATTTTTAAATGTTTTTTTAATTAATCGATAATATAAATAATACATCACATTTTTATACTATTTTTTAATTAAGTTAATATTGAATACAATTAAGTCTAAAACTGACACATTCATCAACGCATAACAATGTATACTCCTTTTCTCGAATTTAAAGTGTATATGTTTATACCATATATAATAAAATATTCTGTTGATTAGAATTATTTTCTTTTTAGTTGTTTACGCAAAGTTCGATTTCGTAATCTTTCTTTCAATACGTTATTCAAATTAGCTTTTGTGATCACTTTCTTGATTTGTTCCTTCGAAGGCACAGGTTTAATAAGACCTTTTTGAACAAAATATCTTATCGTATATATAGTTGTGAAAAAAGTAGTCGCATAACGCAGCGGTAGCACCAATTTGTACATCAGTAAAGCAATAGCTATGTATCCAGCGTTTGATGAATTGTTTTCTCCTGTGAAAGGCTTTTTAATGAAGTCAGGTAATGGTGATCTTTCGATATATGGTCGAAGTTTTACTATCAATGGTTGGATATCAACACCTCTGTAAATAATCAATTTTAAGAAACAAACATTTTATTTGGAGTACAGTAAGAATTAGAATTCATTGTTTACTTAATATCTTTTGTTTACTTAAACACTTTTGAAAATATAGATTTTTTTTTACTTTTGAATAAAATATCGATAATTCTGTATTTAAAGGAGAAATTACATTTTTAATTATCTCAACTTTAAAATAGTTCAAATTGAAAAGAGATCAGAGTTCAGTTCTAGTCATGAACCCCGGACCTACACTCGGACATGGGTTACTTCAATTTGGGTATATGGTATATGGTATAATATTACATCCTCGGGTCTATGGTATAGAGGAGCACAATGCCCTCATTTATTTCTGTTATTTAAAAGTTTAAATTTAAAAAATTAAATTTCAAATTAGGGCGAAACAAAAAGCATAGAAATTCCATGCATTATGTAACTAATCTAATAATAAAATTTTCTAATATTTTACTGTTTTTTGACGCAACTAATCATACAAAATACGTTTTCAAAATGTACAATATTTGGAATAATTAAATGCTATATTAATACCCCTTTGCCAACAGAAACAATGCGCCGAACCATAACGCAGAAGTGATAACATGAACAGGAATAGCGATATACCAATACTTCTTAAACATTACTTTTAATCTTTCATATATTGATAATTTTTTCAATTGTTCCCATTCATCAACTTTGATAGCTTCAGTCAAATTTTTGTTTCCATTCATAGAATATTTAATACAGCTATTCTTTAATGGTATATCTCTCCGTAAAAACGTCCACAAATAAGTCCGCGATTCATTAAAAATATACTGATTTTTAATTATCGATGAATTGAACTGTTGTCTTACACAGACATTTCTGGTAATCAAACTTTTAATAACAAATGGTTTGCTATTGAATGCGCAAAAAGTTTGAGAAGTTATTGCACTATTCGTTAATGTATTAATTAAACGATTTCTTAAATAAATAGCCATCATTTAAATATAATTAATCATTAATTGTAATGCGTTGCGAATGAATGATTTTAACCAATTTGAACATCAATTAAAACACGTTATTATTACCATTGTGTTTATACTGCAATACAGCACTGATATTTTAACACATTATACGATAACACATGCGCACATGTTTTTAATGTTTTAAATGTTTTGCGTGAAAGTAAACAAAAATTGTTGCAAATTGTATTAATGCTAACATTTTGTGAAATACATATTAGGATTACGAATTAAACTTTAATTATAATGATTTCAAAATTTTATTAACATTTAAACAAAATATAATATCTGTAAAAATTGTGGACACAAACTAACATCTAATAAATAAAAGTAAAATTGCATTTTCATGTTTGCATTTTGTTCAATATTATATCCGAATTATAACTGGATGTGATTAAGATTAGGGATCATCGGATTTTTAAAAACATTTTTGGGTTTCAGGTGCCATAAAAACTCAAATAGATTTGTCCCAAACAGTCCAGAATAATTGAGCAAAAAATAAATTTGTTGAGTTTGGGTTTATTTGTGAATAGGAATGGATGAGAGCTTTTAAAACAAGACCCCATTTCGTAAATTAAAAAAATAAAATGTTTAAAACAGTATTAAATTTTAAAACTAATTTATTTAAACGACTGTATATTTATTGATTATAATTCGAATCGCTGTCTGGCATTAATTTCGAAGTAATATCAGACATAAGATTATCCCAATTCCACGTCACATCTTCTTCGTTGACTTGAGTTTCAGGCAAACAAAAATGAGTTAATGGCGCCAAATCAATGCCATCGAACGAAGTAAATGCTGAATGTTTTAACATATTTTTTTCCAAGTCCTGAAAACTGATTAATTTATTAATTTGAACGTTAGGCGCTTCAGCCGTTTTCTCCTTTAATTCTTGTTCCACTATTTCTTCGAGATCTGGAATCATCGGAATCACTTCGTTTCCAGTGTTTTCAAACTTATTTTTATTCGATTTCGGAAGTTTATTGTCCAAACTTTGTAAATGCTGTAAACTTTCATTCGCTTCGTCAGCCCATGTGGCGAGTCTTCGCTGACGCGGAATCGCCTTTAAATCAAAACAATTATTATTTTGAGTTAAAAAGTTTGTTTTTATTATAATTACCGGCGGAACGGGTGAAGAACCTATTATGTCTGCGAATGGACTCGAATCGTGTATTGTCGTAACATTACCATTACCTAGATTTTGGTAATTATCCGATTCTGGTGTTCTTCGCCTTAAATTTCTTTGCGAAACTCCTGATGATTCGATATCGAGTTGCATTATATTGTTATCCATATATTAATTATTACATGTTATAATCAATATTTAAATAACAAACTCGGTAACCATAGTAATCATTTTAACGTTAAGTGTAACCAATGGGTTAACATATTTGCCTCTAATTTATAAAATTAATCATTTTTTTCATGATGGCATGAAATGATGTATACATTAGATATAAGAATATGCATACATTAACGAACTGAATAAATACAAGTTCATTGTGCCATAATTCGACTTAAATAAATTTGACGTTATTAACAATTTTATTGTACAAATTAAGTTTTATTTTTAAAACTATTACCAAAAATCAATAAATAAAATTCTTATATAAATTTAATGTTTCAATACATATTTTTTATAACAAATTCCAACTATTTGTCCGTAAATTTTAAAATTTATTTTATGAAAAAAGGATGAATACAAAAATTTTTTAAATAAACTATATTTACATAAAAAAAAGTTACAACTCTTCGTGTTCGTGCTCTTCTTCGTCATCTTTTTCCTCCTTTGGTTCCTCTTTTTCTTCCTCATCTGCTTTGTCCTCTTCCTTCGTTTCCGATTCTGAAGCCTAATTAATATACAGAAATTTCAAAAAAAGTTTCAAACAAGCAAATAGTAAATCGCGAATTACCTTCTTTTCTTCGGCGTCCTGTTGTTCCTTCATCTTCTTCTCGTCCTTAACAGTAGAGTTCAAAATAACGTCAGCGACTTCATCGGCCTCAGCCTCGCTATCAGTGATGAGCACATTATCGAAAATGGTTCCACTCTTGACTTGCCATAAATCGAAACCAACGGCACAAACTTCCTTTTGAAGGTATAGGTTAGAGTCGGGAACGTACTCAGGATTGTCGATCTCCGGGTGAACCCACGGACCCTTATATGCGGGATTATCGATCTGTTTTGGCTTCCATTCTCCTTTGAACGCAGGATTGTTGATCTGTGGCGGTTCCCATTCGCCGTCCATCTCGTCGTCCCAGTCTTCCGGTTTGGTTGCGTCCGGATCTGGAATATATTCCGGTTGTTCCCAGTCTTCGGGTTTCGTGTCAGACACGTCATCGATCTTCGCCCTGTCGTCCCAATCTTCTGGTTTCTTCGCGTCTGGATCTTTGATCTGTTTGGGTGCGAGGAAACTCCAATCCTTCTCGAGTTCGCCCTTTTCTACGACTTCGCCATCGATTAGCACTTTGTAAGTGTTATCTGGTTTCACCACTAAACGATAGATATGAGTGAACACATCGTCTTTGCATCGAATCTCTTTGTTTGTCAGCAAATTCTTTCCTTTGTATGTGAATATTGCGTGAACCTATCGGTGGTGAACATAAGAGCTTAATATGATATATGATAATCAAATAAACATTAAACTACTAAAAGTTTGTATACCTTCTTAGTTCCGGGACCGCAGATATCGGGTCCGAACATAATAAGATAAGGCGACTCTCCGTGAAGTGATTGGGGATCGAGACTGCAGTCAAACAGTTTGATATAACCGCCGCCGCAATCGATGTTCTGTTCGTGTTTTACAGTGAACTGAAGCACTAAATCCTTTCCTTCATTAGAGAATGGTTCGTCGAATTTCGATGAAATCGCGTAAAACCTCGCGTCTTGCGATGTCTGCAATCCCTTATCCCTGTCTGCGTCGCCGTAGAACTTGCCTGCAGTCCACTTCAATTCACCGAACTCTTTGCCCGAATATGTGGATTGAATCCATCGCTTATTCCAATCGGAATCAGCGAAATCTTCGCGAAAGTAAACCTTCGCCAGCGATGCGCCAAAACATACCAATAGTATCACTAATTGATGAAGCATTTCGTCTACAAATATATGGATTGTAATCAATGATATCAATGAGAAGAGTTACCACTAATTAACTTACAATGTTTGAGATTAATTGTTAATCAATGAGCAATTAATTAATGAAATTAGAGATCAATTTGAATATAAATACGAAAACGAAAACGAATTCGAATATCAATTATAAATGAATTGAATTCAATTCAAACAAAACCGTATGAATACGTTTCCATTAAATAGTGTTAACTGAGTCAAGAGTATTGCCTATCAATCGCTCACTCGAACACATGTAACTCAATCATTGGCTCATAGCTATGAACCAATCGCGAGCTTCCATGTGGCAAAGCAATGCCGATATACACGCCTTTGATTTAGTCGTCAATAGCAACCAATACACTAATCGTTTATTGTATTTACTTTTAGATTACTAATGTTATGATAAAACTTAAAGCATTAACTAAACTATTAAGAAAACTAAAAATTGAATTCGTAAATAATTGCCTAACAGTTAAAGTATGTTTCACTGTTTTCACGTCTCGTAACACATATTAACATAATACTCAATACTTCATACAAATATTTCATAAAATTCTAAAATTGTTTAAATAACAAAAATTTGTAATAAACTAACTATAATTTATAATTAATAAAATTAAATCACATATCGTGACATTAAACATCAACACTATCGTCAGTTGTGTCACCAATCGCTCAGTTAATGCATTGAGTATTAAAATAGTTTGAGTTTTATTCATGGTTTGATTTTAGAGAAACCAAACCAAACCTAAAATTTTACTTTTAAATCCGAACTAAACCAAACTATGAATTTTTCCATTGCTTTTTAAGTTGAAATCCAAATCAAAAACCTTAAAATTTTTAACAAAACCAATCCATTTAAAAACCACTGGATTAATCCATAGTTAGGTTATCTGAAATTCTTATTGTATTGACAAAACTATTGGTGTCATAATGTCTATATTAGTACCGCAATATGTACTATATATTAAATATGAATTAAAATAAATTATATTAAAACTATTTTTGTGAAACTGCCGAATCTTTTAATTTTTTTATAGAATCCTGATTTCTCCAAAATAAAGCAGCAAAACAACACAAATGATTTGCTCATAATATTTGAATAAAGTATGATTTAAGTAATGTAAAAGTTTATTGGGGCCTAAATTGAATCTACAGTTATATATACCATTATAATATTAACAATGAAATAACTTAATTAGAAACAGTATAAATGATAAGTAAAAGATAATATAATATTGTTATTTGTCCAGAAAACGAATTGGATTTTGGTTATGATTTTATTTAGTTTATGCCTGAATGCGACCACAAATTTTAATTTTGTTGTTTTACATGTAAATATAATTGATTATTCGTCATAATAAGCTCAAACTTATAATAAATGTAATTTTAAAAATAAGGGATGAATTGATCACTAATCAAGTAAAGATGATGTGTACAAATCAAACAGCAATTGTTGTAAAGTGCAGGTGTTGTTCAAACTAAAGTAAACTGTTTACTAAAATAAAATAACAAAAGCTGAAAATGACTATTTAGAGATAGTTGTAACCAATTAAACATAGAAATACTGAAATAATAGAACTTATATTACATATCAAAATATTCATATGAAATTTTATTAACTTCAGTATATTTTTAGTTTTTTTATTACTAAGGCATTGAAAAAACGCTTAAAATCGGTTGAAAAATTTTACATTTAATTACATAAATAATTATATACAATATTTTAAATTCTAAAAAAATTTACACTAAAAAAATTATACTTAAAATATATATTTTATTATTAATAGAAACGAAATTTAGGCTAAGTTTTTCTGTTTTTATAAGACTGAAGAAATATAGATGATTCTTAGATATATTTTGAGTATTGATTATTGAAAATTTGAAAATCGTTTAAAATAATTTAAAATGTTAGAAATTATTAAAATAATTTGATTCGGTTTTTTCGTTTACTAAAGCTTCACATTTTTGGGATTATTAGGAAATGATAACTTGTATTAAAATGAAATTATTAAATATTAATACCATAGTTAGACAATATAGGAAACTCATTTGGGGGTAAGAACAATGAGTACTAATAATTATTTCGGTAAACTCATAGGATTTAAAATTTTTTTTGGCCAAAATTTTTTGTTGTTGATAAAAATGCAGTCACAATCCTTATTCTGCGCTGATTACTCATCATAGCTATCACTTATAGTTGATTCACGGACATTACAGCGATCCATTACAACGAATGGACGTTACAGCAAGTAATTCTCAAATTCTTGTTTAAAAATTGAAAAATCGGTCGTTTTTCAACGTTTTGAGCCCTTGATGTCTAGACCCCCAGAGAAAAACGTTGATAAACCCCTTTAATAACCATTTTTAAATACTTTTAAATGCATATAAAGTAAGGAATGATCTATTTAAACAAGGAATTAAATTATTCAAATTTTGTATTAACAGATAAATATATAAATAAAAGTAGAGAAATAGATAGATAAAAACGTTTTATTTAAAAGTTTAGTATGCATTTTTAGTAACAATAATAGTGGTTCAAAAAACAATAAATGTAGATCTTTGCAGATGAATGCGGATCTTATTCGCTTATTAATAATTGAATTTATATGATATTCCCCTAAAATCGTCATCAAACGATCTATCATAATCCAATACGGCAGTAACTAATCTCTTATCTATTTCTTCGTATTCTTTTTTCCGTTTAATATTTAACTGTCCACCAATAAATTAATTAAGATTTGTATCATTGAGTCACTGTTCAGATTTTAATGCATTAATAAACTTCCATATAGAAGGATGATGAGCATTAATTAATGCGCTAAATTTTCTCCGCCATCCTTCAACTGCATTGTTTGTCCACGATTTGCGATACCAATAGCATTTACATTCCATAATGCATGAGCAAATAAAGGCTGCTGTCTTTGATTTAAATGTAATCTGCCAATATATGTATTTTTAAAAAAATAATAAATCTTTTAAAAGTTTACGATTTTCAATGTAAAAATAACTGCCAACTAAATAATCAAAGGCAGCTACTACATCATTAATTGGTACAAATGTTATAGCAGAAATGTGTTTTAGTTGATTTAAGTTAGGTCTTAATCTTTTTAGTTCTTCGAATAAAGTAATGTTGGTTTCTGTTCGCTTTTTAGGAAGCACTGCAAATATTGACGGTATAATATTATGATGTCTTATAGCATGAATTGTATAAAGTTGCTCAAATAGATGTGGAACAACTTTAAATGTTCGAAATGCATGCCAAAGATCATAAGATACAATTTGATCTAAAAATTGTTGTGTACCAAATATTACACTCTGTTATTTCCACTTTGACTTTTAGATTGATAAAGTACAAAATTTGTATTTGATTGCCTAAATATAGATATTATAATTAAAGACAACAAAATTCGGGAAAAAACTATCAAAAATTATGAGTTTGATTACAATCTATAATGATTAAGAATTTCAAACTTATCTAATTATGTCGGTTCTATTACTACATCTTTTTAATGGCGTTTTCTTCGAATTTTCTTTTTTAGCGCTTAATCTGTCGACTGCTTTGATTGTGCATACTTGCTTGTTCCTTCTAGCGATAATGCTTAAACTTGTAGTCTAGAGAGCTGACTTGATTCAGCCAAATCTATTAATTTCTCATCAAATTTTCTTACTTCAATCGAAACTATGTCTTGATCGCATGTATGCCTTATTAGTAAAATTATTTTAAATTGATATCAATTTAGTAATAAATAGTCTTATGTTGATTTTAGGTCTACTTCGTTATGAAAGGAGTCTACTCTGAAAGGAGTCTTAATGATAGGTGTCTTAATGATAGGAGTCTTAATGATAAGTGTCTTTTGATAATAGTAGTCTTCATGATAGGAGTCTTAAATTGAATTTACAAATGTCATCTACATTCCATCATTTTGCTGATCCACAATATCTGTGCCAATGGTCCAACGCTGGGACATATTGCGGAAACTTGTCTTAAGCTAGCGGGCACTGTAAGTATGTTGGTTGGTGAGTCTCACTGTCCGTGGTAGAGCTTAGGAGGATGGATCAGCTACCAACTTGGTCCACAGTGTCTGTGCCTAAGGTCCATCGATTTGACATGTCTGGGACAATAGTCTTGGGCAATCGGGCACGGCCAGTTTGTTGGTTGGTGCGTCCCACTGTCTGTGGTTGAGATGCGGAGGACGGATCAGCTACCAACTTGGTCCACAGTGTCTGTGCCAACGGTCCGTCGATTAAACATGTCTGGGACCATTGTCTTGGGCAATCGGGCACTGCCAATTTGTTGGTTGGTGCGTCCCACTGTCTGTGGTTGTGATGCGGAGGACGGATCAGCTACCAAATTGGTCCACGGTGTCTGTGCCAACGGTCCATAGATTGGACATGTCTGGGACCATTGTCTTGGGCAATGGAGCACGGCCAGTTTGTTGGTTGGTGCGTCCCACTGTCCGTGGTAGAGCTTCGGAGGACGGATCAGCTACCAAATTGGTCCACAGTGTCTGTGCCAACGGTCCATCGAATGGACATGTCTGGGACCATTGTCTTGGGCAAACGGGCACAGCCAGTATGTTTCTTGGTGCGTCCCACTGTCCGTGGTAGAGCTTCGGAGGACGGATCAGCTACCAACTTGGTCCACAGTGTCTGTGCCAA
>JAQGAW010000993.1:0-22279 GCA_034698025.1 Phthiracarus crinitus | reverse complement strand
AAGACCGGTCTACAGACACACACACACAGACAGAAATGTCAAATTCAATAGCTGACTTTTACAAAGTGAGCTAAAAAAATTTTAACTTTACTTAATGTAAAAAGATATGAAACAATTTTTTGAATGCGTTTTATTTTCAATGCATTGACAAAACTTTCAATTCAGTACTGTATTGAAGCAATACTTGTAAATATAATACTGCATAATGTGTTATGAATTTGCAGTTTATTTACTAATTTTATACTATTATCGAAATAAGTAAATGTATATTTGCCTCGCATTACCAGTTTAAACCTGACTCATAAACAGTTGTTTCAGTGTTACTTAAGTTATGGAAAATGTTGGGAAATTTTGTAATATAATCGGTTTGCAACATAACATAACATAGCATAACGTTTCAAACATACGCAACAATTTATGAATACGTGAATAATGCCAATAACGATACATATTTACAGATTTACTATGCATTTGTTACTAAACATAACAATTATCATTCAATATTCGATTTAACAATCGAAAACTATTCAAAACAACTCAAGATTATAAACAATTTTTTTATAATTTCAATGTCAATAACATAAACATAAAAAATACATCAAATATAATATGGCTTACGATTTCTTTGTTGATTATTAGTGGTACTCATTTCACCGCCCATTATATGATATTATATACGATATGATAGCAATCGATTAACTATTATATAAGTTATATATTTCATATGTTTGCCAATTATCATGAAACGGATCATATAAATAATAAACTGAACATAAATAATAATAATAATTACTTGTAATTAAAAAATCAATGCTTTAAATCCATGAATACACGTAAACAAATATAAACAACTGATGAAATAATAGAGATTTAATGGGCAAACGACCGTATTATGTGTTTATGTGTTTATGTGTGTTATGCGTATAGCAAACGCTTTCTGCCGCACATATAGTGACATCTGATTTGCATATTATTCATTCTAATCCAAAACTTTTCACCATTTTATTTATTTGCGGAATTATATAATCACTGCAATGGTTTCAGTGAACGGATTATCGAAACAGTTTAGTGAAAGCGGTATATAAAAATAGAGTCCCCATCTGTTGTTCATTAACGAAGTTCATTACTGAGAGAATTCTAATTAACTTTACCGGTTTGAGCGATGTTTCGGAAATCATTTAAGTTTCAAAAAATTTTATTACAAGTTTTAATCTTCTATTTAAATTTTTTATGGTTATGATCAAACAGAAGGAAATTTTTGGCGAACATTTAGAAAAAAATATTATTTTCTCATTATGAAAAAGTTTACGAAAAAAACTATTTATAACCTTTCGAAAATTACACTACATTATAAATTTTTCATGTTTTTTCATGTTGGTATGTATATTTTAAACCTACTGTCAATTCTATTTTTATGAATTTTCTATTTACTAATATTCTAAATTCATATAATTTAAAAACTCAATATCGGCTATTCTTTTGTTTATTTTTTCTTAAAAGAGCGCTACTAATTGGACAACTAGTTAACGGCTATAAAACACTTTTTTATGCTAATATAAATAGCAATAAATTCTTAAATAGTTTTGAAATTGTATAAATTTTTGAAATGAATAGTTGGGGTTTATATACCGCAAACATAATTACCGAAAGATAGCATTTCTTTAGACAGTTTCAATGATAAAATACAATGCGTAAACATTATTGCTTGTTGTGCTGTATTAAAGTATTAACACTTTGGATAACTTATGATGTTATCACAAACGAATGTATTGAGCAATTTTTAATACCATTCATTTATAATTGAATTTTGTCGCATTACGTGTTTACATAAGATAAATATTAAAATCGTTTAATGGTTCAATTATTTCATTTTATGATTGGATTAATTTTTTTGAAAATAGATAGCTATTATTAAAATCGTTGCGATTATATAATATTAGATTTACTGTTAAATCTAAAAATTGCGAAACAAAATCAAAACTATTTTCCAAACTTTATAATGAATTAAAGAAATTAAATCAAAATTAGCTGTGATGTGGTTTATGCTAATTCTCAGTTGGTTTGCAATACTTGTTCAGTTATTTTTTATAATTCTATCCATTGGTAAGTAATCCGTAATTTTCGCGATTTATATATAATATTCAATGTTTTTGTACGAATAGCTGCCGGTTTGTATTATTTGGCAGAATTGGTCGAAGAATATACTGTGATTGCGTCGAAAATTATTAAATGGAAGATATGGGTAAATATTTATAACCGTAATATATATATATAACCAACAGTATTATATTTAATTTAATTACTATAATATGCTATATTAGTTGAGTTTAGCGATATATGTGGGTTTATTCATATTTGAAGACTTACCCATTTCGATGATTATTTGTGGTATACTGAGCCATATAACTCATCTTTTAATATTACGAAGTTTTCCATATATTCAATTATCGTCGTTGCCTTTTATTACAGCAATAGGTATAATATTATATGATATGTCACAAATCACTTACCATTTAAATGTTCCATTAAATATTTTGAAAATTTTGTTTCAGTTTTATTACTAGTGAATCATTACTTAGCATTTTCGTACTTTGCGGCCGTATATTATCCGTTTACACAAGTAAATTATAACTAACGATAATATTAAATATGTTTTCGTTTGAATTTCATTTTCATTCCTAAATTATTATAATTTCTATTTCAGGTGCTGTCATATTTCACAATTTGTTTGTGGTTAACACCATTTGTAAGTTTTTAGAGTTTTATTTTGTTTGTCTTAAATACTTGTCTCGTTTGTGTTTGACTAAGAATTTCATTAATTAAATCATTTTGACTCATAAATAATTGTTTTCATTTATCATTTTCTAGACATTTTTTATTTCTTTATCGGCGAATGAAAATGTTTTGCCAACAGTTGCCGAAACTCGGCCTTTGATATCAGGTTTGCGAAATGAATTGCGATCATCGCTAAAATGTTTATTAAATTAATCTCATTTAGACGATAGTGACGTTATTTCTCATTATTTTTCTCGTCGCGGAAAAAGATATGGTTTATTGTCGTTTTTTAATTACGCCAAAGATAGTCTGTTACCACAACGCGTCAAAAAGTCATTTTAAATCCATTTTTAATTAAAAACTCAAATTATAATGATATTTATTATCTGCGTGTAAATAATGTATTATTTTGTTTTGATGTAAACTGATTTTTTCGACAAGAAATAACTAGTATTTTTATTTAAATTATATAATACGGTAAAATAATGCATGTCTGGTAAATCAAATAAATTTCATGACTTAAGACGATTTTTAAAATGCGTGTAATTACCAAAAAATTATAATTTTTTTAAATATTGCAATAAAATATGACTTATTACGAAATGTTCTAAAAAATAATAACTTTTATTAAGAGTTTTTATCGTTAAATATTTGTTACGTTAATGTAAGTATTTATTGTCGATTAAGAAGTTTTAATTGATTTTAATTATAAAACAATTTTTTTAATCGTTAGTTATTATTGCAACAAATATGGTGCTTCTGAACATGTTTATGTCAAATTAAACAAAAAATGAAAAGTAACCGAAGAACGAGTATACCGTATTATAAAATTGGAAATTATTAAATTAAAATATACAGTGCCATCAGTATTTAAGTGTCTATGAAAGTCGTTTTTATTGGTTAACTTGAAAATACCGCTGATACAGGCGAAATCACTTATATATACATTACATAATATTATATACAATGTTCGAACTGTTCTCCGTCTTTTACAATGCAATATTTTAGACGCAATTTCCATTGATTTAAGACATTTGTCATAATTGGCGATTAATTCAAATTGTCACAATGACTTTTAATATTGTTTTTTAAATGTTGAATATCCCGAGGCCGGTCATTATACACCCTTGAATTAGCGTAACCCCATAAAAAAAAGTCAAGTGGTGTCAAATCTGGTGACCGAGGCGGCCATTCATTTGAACCACACCTACCGATCCATTTATCGGGAAAATTCCAATTTAGCCATTCCCGTACCTGAAGCGAAAAATGACCCGGTGCCCCGTCCTGCTGAAAAATTGCATTTTCGAAATCGGGTAAATTCGATATAATAGGATAAATATCGTTTAATAATTTCAAATATGATTGACCAGTAACATGAGTGTCAAAAAAATACGGCCCGATAATTCGGGTATTCCAAATACCGCACCAAACCATTACACTTGGGTCATTTTGGGTATTTGTATCACAAGCATAATTTGGATTTTTATATTTTGATGAAGAATATCTCACATTATGGCGGTGAACATGTCCATTTAGGTAAAAAATTGCCTCTTCAGAAAAAAATATATTTTCCGCGCAATTCGGAAACTTGTCTATTTTTTCAACCATAATTTGGCAAAACTCCATTCTACGGTGTGTATCGTCGCCACACAGAGTTTGAATAAGTTTTAAAATATATGGATGAAATTTGTGTAATTTTAAAATTTTCCAGCACGAACCGTAACTAATTCCAGCTTCTTGACTCAACTTAGATATTGATTTAATAGGGATAACATCTAATTTTGCCAAAACACTGGCACACATATCATCGGTGGTCACACTTATTGGGCGCCCGGGTTTTTTAATATTTAAAACAGACACGGTTTTTTCAAATTTTTTTTATCAATTTTTTAATTGTGTTAACATGAGGTTTATGGGCTGCTGGAAACTTTTACAGAAACTTATCCGGTATTGAATAGACATTAACACTTTGAGAATAAAGTTTAATCCAAAAATTTTTGTGTTCAGTTTCATATTTATATCCACAATTCATTTTTTTAAACAAAATATTGACAATTTTTTTGATAAAATATAAAAACATGCAACTTATACAAACGAAATCAACACTGAAATGAATGCGTTACGTTTTCAAATGTTTCCCTCTTTTAGACAAAAAATTAATTGTGCGTAACTTTGTTTCTTAGAATTTTAGGCATAACGCAACACTTTTTAGATTTTACTGTATGTAATATGTTATGTCTTTTACTCTTAGCATTGGTTAGATTCACTCCCTTAGACACTTACATTCTGATGGCACTGTAAATCTATTAAATTGTTAGCTTAGGAATAGAGTTTCTAACAGGCACCCGATTTTTCGGTCCTTGGCGGGCCCCAACATAATTTGTCGTGCTTTGTCAGGCTTGGGCTTAAAGAAAAGAATATATTGTCGGGCAGGGATTTTAAATTAAAAATATTAAGTCCCGAAAAATTTTAACATAAATAAAACATTAAAATAAACAATACTGTAATATTATACGTTCAATTTGCTAAATTAATTATTGTATATCATTTGTGCAATACATGTAAGCTTCGAAACGAAGTTATGTCGTATATACATGTCAAAAAACGAGCGCACTTTTTCCCAGTTTGCAGAATACATTTACCACTAAACACATCTCTGATATACAATAATTTTAAAATATATTTCAGTGCGCTCATAACAATTGAATATAAATAAGTGCATACAATTAAATTTATTTTTTATTTTAAAAATCAAATAAGTTTACATTTATTATGAGTGAACAAAGTATAGTAGAATTAGAAGATACCGATGAAAGCACTTCGAAAAAACAAAAACTACATTCAGTTTTTAATAAACAAATAACAGTTAGTGAAAATGATAGGAAAATTAATCAACGAAAAAAAGTTATCAAATTAATTTAAAAACATATTTTGGAATTAGTTATATTTGGAAAAATTTGCAAAGTATTTTTGTTTGAAAAGGACGCTGAATTTGCTGATGGTAAATCATGAAATATACTATTTTCACATAACAGTAAAATAACTGGTATCAAGCATTTGAAAAGGCATTTATGTAAAATTAAGACTAAGCAAACATCGAAAATTTTTAATTAAACGAAAAATACCAGCGACTGTAAAATGACTGGAAAATATAATTATGCTCAAAAGATATGAGACCATTCAATTTTATTAATGGTAAGGGTTTCATCGAATATTCAAAATTGGAACATTTAGTGAATATTGGAACAAATTATGGCAACATTGATATCAACAATTTTTTACCAACTGTTCAAACAGTTTCAAATCAAGTGGAAATCTTTTGAAAAAAAATTAAAGTTACGGTTAAATGATATGAAAAATCTCACATCTTGTGCAATAACGTGACTTCTGATCGTATTATGTTTAAATACGATTAATTGAATATTAATACTCAATAAAATTAGTAATAACAAAATAAAATCAATAGATCTAAAAGCCTTTAATAAAACAGACATAACTACTAATGCAATTAACTCTGAAATGGACAAAGATTTAAATGAATATAAACTTAAAATTCGAACTTATTTTTTGCTAGTGATAATTCTAGTGCTATGAAGAAAGCTTTTAAAAATAAATATTATATTCATGCAAATTACATTTCTTTCACTTAGTTCAGTCACACACACTTGATAATTTTTGAACAAATAGAAATAATCAATAAATTTTTAAATTCGTGTTCAGATTTAATAATAAACAAATCTGCCTTAATACATTTTAAAACACTAAAAAATTCATACCTGTTAGATGGAATACAAGACTTTAAATGTTGTAATCAATAATTTTTAATTATGAAAAAATTCAATTATCATTATCCTACAAAAAAATTGAAAAAGTTATGGGATTAATTGATAAATGTTTATTGTATACAAAAATTAATTTTCTACAACTTTTATATGAATGTCAACTAAACCTTTTTGTAGAGATTATTATCCAACATTTCATTTAATTTTACCAATTAAACAAAAACTTTTAAATCATTGTAAAATTTTAGATTGTGATATTTAATAAATAAAATTTTAAACTAGAAGATTATTTATAACATTAACAAAAATTATACAATAAAAAATGAGCATATATTTGAATCTATTTTAAATCCATTAACCAAAATTTTAAGAAAGAAAGTTCAGGAACAATAAAAAGAAACTACTAAAAGTGATTTAATATCATTCGATGTTTTACATATTTGATAAAACCGCTTAAATATTGCTTCAAAAATCTCAAGGATTCTTTTTAGAATATAATGTGTGTACTAATATGAAAATCCCTTCAAAAATAAAAGAAGAAATTGACATTGAAAATTTACTAATGAATACTTTGAAAATAATTTAGAATTTTGGTAAACAAATTCTCTTAAATTTACTAAGTTAAGTTTTATTGCAAAGATTTTACTTTTAATTCTTTTTTCTAGTTGTAATCAGTAATAAATTTTAATTATACTAAGAGATACCGCCAATAAGCTAACAAAGTTGACAAAAGTCGAATTGATGAATGATATAGGGGACATTTTTATATCAATAATGATTTTTTTAAAAATTTAAAAAGTTATACAGGGGGTGCTATAGGAGGGAAAAAGTATTTGATAAGGGTTTGACATTTTCTTCCTTGAAAAGTGTTTTTGATAATTCATCATTTCTATTTTTTAAAAATTTTATCAACCATTTAATTTATTTTTAAATTTTTGAATATTTTTAGGCTCTTATTTGAAGTCTCATAACATAATCCGGGGTCATTTTAATGGCATTATTAATGTGGATATTTATCAAAAATTATGATCAATAAAAGTGAAGGAAAAGTTGTAAAAATTGATAAAAATTAAAGTCTAGACAATTGTATATATATAATTAGTTAGAAGTAGTGTACCACTTAGAGTAATTGGGAGCTATTTTAAAGAATGGTTTCAAATTCAAAATATTAACGAATATTTTAAGAGTAATGTTGTGAAAAAACGAAAATACTGCTTGACAATAAGAATAATACCCTTGCTGTTTTCAATCAACAAATTCCTACTAGCGATTTTAACTCTGAGTTAGAGTAGTGAGTCACCTACTAATAGTCTAGTTTAAACTTTAATTTTTCAAATTCCCGACAAAACATTTTTATTTAAATCAAAATGGTTTTTCAAACTGAAATAATTGATTTTACTGAGACTGATTCACATTAATATTTTAATGATAAATTAAAAAATTTAATAGATAAAACAATTTGATTAAATTATTTGAAATACTTCACCACCACTTCCTATCACTGCCCACACGAAGACACCGAAAATACGACGAAATGCCAAACGAAACCACAGCAGACGCTATCACCGAACGAACGTTAAGGGCCTAACCTCGGGTACCTTCACTTAAGACTAGGTCTGGGGTCAATAACATACACGCGAGGATAACATCAAAATTATATTTATTAAATTAAATAAATTAGAGAACAGTATATACCGACAAACGAATACTTATTAATTGGACGCGTGTCCAGAGTACAGCCAAACACGATTACATCCGCCGCTGTCCACGCGTTCACAACACATCAAATTAATTATAATTGAGACACGGATTGGCAAATCAATTAAATAATAACTATCAAAACATAACCAATACTTTAAACTAAAACTATATAATTGAAAAAATATGCCAATAAGGCTTACGAGAGCTAACTATTATTATTAAAGTGAATCGTTTGCGAGCTATCAATACACTGCGAACGCTATACAAAGTACACGTTAGCGTCGCTAAAATACATTTACATTTTAGTCATTTTTATACATAGTTTTTTAGTCATTCATTTACTCATAGTATTCACCGCTTCATATTTAATAATTGATTAATTATACTTAGCTTAAAATTATAATTACATATGAAATTATATAAATAGATATAAAAATATTAATTCTTTTATGTAAATAAAATTTTATATTTAAATATTAATACTTTTCTGTAAATAAAATTTTATATTTTGTTGTGACATTAGTGACTATTAGTTGAAACGTTTATGATACGTATATTTATTACGTTATATGCATTTACGAAACTGTTATGATTTGAACGGAAAAGCGTTATCATTTAACATAATTCAAACCATATTTTCTATTATAAAATAAAGCATGTTTTGTGAACCATTTTGGTCACAATTGAACTAAATTTATAATATAAGTTAAACCACTATTAAAAAAATTATAATTATTATTATTGTGTGCCCACAGTCGGCACTCGTGCCTCTCTTTAAGTCTTTCCGCAAAGACAGTTTGATATAATACGCTATGTTTTTACATGTGCTCTCTCTCTCTCTCTCTCTCTCGTCTTTGTGTCTCTAACTCATTCTTAATATAACGCTTTATGCGTATTTCTCTTTGTAACGATCTTTTGTCGATTAAAATAATAAACCGTATTTTTCTAACGTAAACAAATCATATTTATTTCGTATTTATAATATTCAAGATTTCGAAAATTGTTTAAATTCGTACGACGTCTCAATTGTTAATATCGAAACAAATTGGTTATTATAAACGAATTAATACCGAATTAAATTAATCAATATATGATCGAAAAATATCGAAAAAATAAATTTAGCAATTTAAATTGAAATTTTACTTCTTACTTTATTAGTGTTGCTTGCGAAATAATAGATATATTAATAGTTAAGTTTTTTGTAATAATTTTATTCTGTGTTGTATAATAAATTAAGATAAATATTTTAATGTTTTATTTATTTATTTAATGTATAAATGACTTTTTGTATACATATTACTAGAATATTAAAAAATTTTAGTTTAATGTAATTCAGCAATAATTACGATAACTAACATTAAATTTGTATTTCCAAAACCTTATACTGCTATACATTAAAATTCTAATTTTATTTGCAAATCTTAAAATATGGTGCAAATACAGAATATGAGTATTAAAAAGTTTATTCTATTTATTTGACAAATGTACAAACTAATCAAATGTATCATATTGCAGTCATCCGAATGACATTCATTAAAACAAAAATTGCAAAATTTAATGTTTTTTCATACATAATTTTTATTTGCATTGAACATATAGTACCAAAATTAATCTAATCTCCAGATGGCCCACACTTAGAGATATATCAAATTATTTGTCTGGGAAACAATAATGATAGGATAATTCCCGTTTGAATTTAGTTCTGGCAATCTATACTCAATGTGTTGAATTTGCCAAAAAAATATTAATTCAACATTCAAGTACGGGAGCGCCAGATTAACGATAAAACATACTTCACAAAACGTGAAAAAAAGTAAAACATAATGTCGTTTTAAATCTTGCATTAACAAAATTTAATGAAATCTATCGAAGTATGTTTTTCTTTTAACATCTTACTGATGTCGGATATGCTTCTCTTTTCTTTTGACTTCCACATAAGTTTGGGTGCATATAACATTCTCCTGAATAATAAGAGTTAAGTAAGTCCTCTTATAATGCTTTTAATATACATTGTTTCAATATGAACGGACTCCCGGATATTCTATTTCTTTTTAAGAATCGCCAGCATAGGCATGCACTGTATATGTAGAGTTAATCCAAGAAAATTGTTTCATAATTTCCTTTGTAATAATCTTTGTTCATTTAATAGACAAATATTAGGTTCACCTGAAGTGTTTTGGTTTCACCAAAATTGCACATATAAGAAATGTGAATTTTATTTAATAAATGCTGCTTATCACACAGCCATTACCGTCGGATTTAGTTTCCATATTGTTAGGCCTATATGCCACGCGCAACTACTGCATTGAAAAACAAAAACTAAAAATAGCTTATAAAAAGCGTTTCGCGACGCATTTATGTTGTTGCATGTTATATGTTATATGTGTTATGCTGTGTTCAATAAAAAATATTTTAAACGAATTGCTGCCAGTTTTTGCTATGGTTATATGATACTTAATAAAACATTAAAAATTAAAAGTTATGTTTAATAATAGCAGAATCGGAATAATAGCGGAATTAGTATAACAGCGGCCAAATTAATAGCGATAAACAATTAAAAAATTAATAATAACTAGAAAAGTGAAGTTAGCGGCCCAACGGGCTAACATTATTTTGGTCCATTTCCACTTCTCACTTAAAATAAATATTACTATTGATAATTTAGTATTAATTATTACGAAAAACTTTACCGTTCCTGTATTGACACTCCAAAACTTAAAAAATATAAATAATAGTTAATAAATTGTTGTCAAACTTAAATAAGTAAAACGTAATTTAAAATGGAAATCGGTTTTTTAAAATTCGAAATTTGATTAGTATTTTAAAACTTAATTTTTGTCTATATATAATGCTTTAGAATTATATAATTTCATTTTTTAAAAAGTGTAAGGTGTGGATTGAAAACGGATATAAAGCCTATATATTTGTTGTACTAAAGTTGCATTCATTTTAATTGCAATGTTTTTACACATATTTTATAATTCAATAGATAGTTGACCCGCTCTCCCACACAAAATTTGGAAAAATATTAGGAAGAGAAATATTTGAAAATTTTTTGTCAAATGTAAAAAAATTGTCCATCAAAACCGATAAGTTTTTTTGACCCCTTTAAATTTTTGCTAAAATTCCAAAAATTTAAATTTGTCGAGAACAAAATTTAGAAAAAAAATTTTTGGAAATAATTTTGTCCGAAGGCCAAAAAAATTGTCGTTGAAATTCGTTGAGTTTTGACCCCCCACTAAAAATTGAGATTTTCTGGATCTGACCCCCCCTAGAGGTTTTGAGTCTGGGTAACTATGTTTCAAACGCAAATTGAGTTTATGCCGATATTAAAGTTTTAAACAAAAGTTTTTATAAATAGGATTAACGTATCGTCAAAAATGATATGATAATTTTAATAATTTTGCAAAAATCATTTGTTTTTGGGCAGTTTTAAACCACCAGTCTCTTGTTTATACTGTATATCATTTTAAAGTTTAAACTTTTTGTATTTGTATTGCGCAATGCTATGTTGTCATGATCTGAATTTGTTATGTTTTATTATATTATTCATTATTGATTAATGGAATTAATTAGTGTTGGAATCATTAAATTATTGTCTATAATATGTGCTGTGATATCAGGAATGTTATTCGCATTTGTTTATCGCAATTACGAGCGAACTGTCATTCAAGTGAGTAATACTCAACATCACTATTATCCGCGATTACAAACTACTGATTACCAAAATTGGCTCAAAAAACAACGGCTTAAACAAACTCGGATTTCGGAAGAAACGAAAAGTTTTGAAGCGCTGCCAAACAATGCGATATTAGAATCGGAAATGCTATACAAACGCGTTAACGTGTTGTGCGTAATAATGTGTAAATCACGCGTTAATGCGTTGGCAATTAAGCACACGTGGACTCAACACTGCAATCATGTGATATTTTTCGGTTCGTTTCAAGACAACCAAATACCTGTTATTAAGTATCCTCCGCTATCATCTCACGCATCATTTTGCTACTCATATATTAAATTATGGAAAAAGTACGCGAATTCGTTTGATTGGATGCTAATCGCTTCAGACGAGACGTACGCTATCGTAGAGAACTTACGTTTTTATGTTTCACCGCTTAATTCGTCAAACGCTTTCTACTTTGGAAGAGCAGTTAAACAATACTTTACCGGAATATACAACTCAGCTGATTCTGGTATTGTGTTGAGCAGTGGCGCCGCAAATATTATTGCGAACGTATTTTCCAACGAAACGATCTGTGATAGCAGTTATATCGATGGTATCGGAACTGTTTCGCGCAATTTCGAGGTATCGATTGCCATCATTTTGAGTAAATATGGCTGCAATGCTGTGGACACGAGGGACCAAACCAATTCCGGCCGCTTTTTTTCGTTTACTCCCGAAAAGCAATTAATTCCGGGAATGATATCTATTTTTAACTCGTACTGGCGTTCAAGCGTTTTCTTGACACCAGAAGGTGGTGACTGTTGCAGCGATCACGCCATCACTTTCAATGGTTTACATCCTTCCGCTATGTATCTCACGGAATATCTTCTCTACCATTTGGCTATATTTGAAAACAGTCCCAAAGGAATTGGTAACAAACCTCCGCCTTATAACTCGTATAGAGTTAGATCTGATATTAGTAACAATCCATTTAGTGATATGAATATGATTGAAATTGGAACGCCTGTTGTTCACAATATCAATGATCAAAGTAATAACAAAAATGCTAAAACTAACAAATATTCAAAAAAATCAATTTCGAGCTTTTTATTTGAAATGTTTGGCAATTGATTTGATCAAATTTATATATTTTTTATACGATATTTTTTATTTATTTTTAATTATGTAAATATGTATTTTAACTTAACTGACGTTAGATATTATACAAATCTATTATACTTACATTATTAGAGGAATAAAATTTTAATTTAGCTTAACTTATAAAAATTTGAGTTTTCTCCACAGCGACTAAGACTCCGTTTTACAGTAAGATTAACATTAATTTAAGATAAACACTAGATAATTCAATAATTTTAACAAAAATTATTGCTTAAAATCTTATTCTAAATCTTATCTTAACATGAATTTGAACTTGAGGTTGTTTTTATAAAATTTTATATGTAATATCTCACTACAAAATAGCTGAAATCATATCTCCAACACAAATTGGTCCTTCATTTTCTGGACCCAAATTAATTCCAAAAAGAGGTGATTTTCCATAAAGCTTTTCCGATAATCTGAATCTATTTTGAAATAAGTTAAATTAAATGAAAAATATTCTGCAGTTGAAAGGTCGCGCTTATTTTATTTTTGATCATTTTGTAATAACGCTAATGAATAGGGCTTCAATTTTTCGGAACTTAAAATCATCAAAATCGGGCGGGATTCGGGAGCAAAAAAAACTATTAATTTCGGGAACAAAATTGAAAATTCGGGAAATTTATTTCGTTAAAAAGTAATGAAATATATGTTAAATTTAATGTTGTTAATCCTAAATAAGTTAAAACCTATAATTAGTTGTATATTTCTAAATTTTTAATTTTTAGATTTAGACTTTTGGGTTAAAATATTATTTTTATTAAATTTTTGAAAATTTTTGAAAATTTTTTACTTTTTTATACAAGAAAAGCTGGTAAAACAGCCAAAATAGGGAAAACTTTCAATTATTCAGTAAATTTCGGGTAAAAATCGGGAATAATTAATTTTTAATGAAATTCGGGAAAATCGGGACAATAAAAACTATATAAAAATGATCCTTTTATTGACTTTATCATATAATATTAACTTCCCGAAGATTGCATTAATATTTGGTTTCGGGATTTTCCCGAAAAATTGAAGCCCTAGTAATATGTGTTTCAAAAAGTAAATAAGTTAGTATAATTATTAAACACTCTCAGAACACCGTCGATTCGATCTTAGTGGTTACCGAGATCTCAGTGCTGTCGATCAAATGTGATAGACTGTACGGAATGTCACACTCTAACACCAAATACATACACTAACAATGGATTCAATTATGAATCAAATTTAACACTTCCTTTTAATAAATACTTATTTGATATAATTATTATTTAATCAATTATTTCTTTTATCGAAATGGCTATTAATTTAGTAAATATAGATAAACGCGTTTATTGCGAATAAAATTGTTTTTTTAATAATACGTGTTATAACTTATAAGTTTTACAAATATATTTATATCGGTCATTATGATAAATGAACGTGTTATAAGTGTTACATGTAGTGTTGTTTCCATATGACATTTTGAATTTCAATTGCATTTCCATTTCAATTTTTACTTTAGCTTCTTTTTCAATTGCATTTTAATTTCGATTTTTAATTTTATATTTATTTCAATTACATTTCCAATTCATTTTTAAAAATATGTTTATTTTCCATTGCATTTAAATTAAATAATTTTTTTAATATTTCATTTCAATTGATTTTCAATTACATTTTTAAATTTATATTTCATTTCCATTGCATTTCGATTTCAAATAATCGAAATGTAAATTGAATTATAATTTTATTTCAATTTCGAATTTCAGCTTTTTTAACTTTTTAAAGATAAATTTTGTTTAATTAATATTAAATATGTATTACATTTTCATTTTAATATATAATTTATATCAATTGCATTTCAATTTCAATATTAAAAACAAAATTAATTTCAATTATATTTAAATTTCGATTTATAAATTAATTTTTATTTCAGTTGAATTTAAAAAATACATTTTTGTTACTGAATACAATTCAGTGATTGTATTATGAGTTTTGATTCAATTGTGTTTAGCTCTCGTCGAGTAAACATCACATTATTGTTGTTAAACAATCACTGAATAGTATTATATGAACGAATATGATTACGCTTGTGATTTGTTTTAACTCGAAATAGTTTTATTAATGTTTTTTTAAACAATATTTGATCTATTTTATCCTATTTTTAACATTATTTAATAGATTGTAAAGCTATTTTTGAATTTATTAAATTCATTTTAACAAACAAATAGTTTTCTAATTAACTTTTACTTGATTAATTCTTTAAAAACATTTTCCGTACTTTAACATTTAGACGTTGTTAATATTAGTGTAAATAATGGATTCTAGTTGTCATAGATTAATGCAAAGATTGTCATTTTGTATTTTAATAAACTAAAATTTATTGAAAAACAAATTACAAGTTTTTAAAACTCTAAATTCTTTTGTTTTCAATATTCGGCAAAATTAAAACAAATATCAAGATTTAAATAGTTTTAGTATTTATAATTCATAATAGACATAAACTGTAACTATAATATTAAATTTCATAAAATATTTAATAATTATCAAATTTTATTTTAATTATTATTAAAAAATTTAACAATTTTGTAATATGATTTGGGATAATTTAATAAAATATCAAATTTTAAATAAAATATTCAAAAATTTTGTTGATTTAATTTTGAATTCGATAAATGCTTGTTTATATTATTTAATATAAATTAAAATTCACTGATAAGTTGATATAAAATTATAAGTTGAAATAGTAATTTTAAATCGAAACAAGATCTAAACGGTCGTAATATCTGACTGCTGTTTTATTAAATTAGTATTTATTTTATTAAATAATACAAAATATTATTTTAATCAATCGTAAGCAAATAAACAAACTCCTACATTCATTGTACTCCTATAAAAACGGGATATTCCACTACGAAAAATGTTATATGCCACTCCGAAAAACAATATGCAAATACAAAAAAAGTAATATGCAACTTAATATACAGTCAAACACAGGCATATGTTACAAAACAATTCTGATTATTACCATCAAAAAGTGGCATATGCCACTTTATATAAAGTCAAACATTGATTTATGTTACAATACGGAATATGCCACTCAGAAAAACGGAATATGCCACTAAGAAAAACGGAATATACCACTTCGAAAAACGGAATATGCCAATCAGAAAAACGGAATATGCAACTTCGAAAAACGGAATATGCCACTCCGAAAAACGGAATATGCCACTCAAAAAATATAGGAATTTGTTTATATTAATTATTATCAAATATTAAACAACAATTAATTAAATTTAAATAAAGATTTGCCACAATCAAATTAAATTGAAATTATTAAATATTATTATTTTAATTAATATAAGCTTAATTTTTATGTAAATTTTAAAATTATAATTGTATATTTTCAATAATAATAGATTTTAAAAATATTTTTAATGAATATCACTTATAAAAGTAAGAAAAATTAAATAGATAAATATATTATGGGAAAGATAAATAGAACATAAGCGTATGTATTCTTATCAGAGTGAGTAAGTGCTTTTGTTTGAGTATGAACGTGAGTGTGGAATTGAGTGTGAGCGTTGAAAAGGGGTGATACATGTGAGATTGAGAAAGCTAGTTAGTGCTAATAAGAGCATGTCTAAGTGCAATTTTATTCGTCACCAAATCATCGTCACTTTCAATATTTGGCATAATCGTATCAAAATGTATTAATGTAAATATTAAACTTATATTTAAATTAAACTTTTTAAAAAACATTACCATTTTTAACTTTTTGTTTTTTAACCGACTTTTCCAACTTTTTGTTTTCATTTCTCTTTATTTTAAATGCTTTCTTTTCGTAGAATTTTCGTAGAATTTATTAGCTAGGTCATCACTTTCACTTTCATCTTTATCATCCAAATAATTATCTGTAGTATTCTGGCGAATTCATTCCATTTCTGTAAATCAACTTTATAATAAATATTTAGGCTTTTATTAATTTAATAGAATATTAATTAAAGTTAAAAATAAATTAATGAATTTCGTATTATTATTTATGTAAAATTTATTTTAAACATTACACACTTTCAAAACTTTATAAAAAACATTTATAGTCTTAATAAACTGTAAATATAATGTTATTTTAATTAAAATATAGTATACAAAACTTAATCAAAAATTTATTGGACTTTAACGATAATAATGTTATGCTATTATATTTCTAATTTTAATGAATTTATATTTTAATTATGTTTTGATTTTGATTGGATTGTTATTTAAATTTTATTTTTAAACTATTGAAATTAACTTTGAAAAATAATCTAAAAAATAATTTTGATATTCTATTTTATTTTGATTAAAAATATCGAATTCAAAACTATTTTTAAAGAATAGCCAGTTTATTTGTACCTGGAGAAGGTAATAATAAAAATTTGAAGTTACATTTGTAAAAAATTATAATTTTCAACAATTATTCTAATTCCTTTTATGTTAATTATTGAAAAAATAGATATACACAAGAAAGAAAAATATTTATTAGTTACAATACACAAATCCATTAAGATCTCATATTTGATAAAAATATAAAATGCTCTGCTTTTGTAATTATTGTATCTATTTTATAATCAAACGATGATTTTCATAAATACGAGCCATAAAATCTATCAACACAATCAATCTTTAGAATTTCGGCTTATTAGAAAATATTATCTTCGATTACATTCACAATCAAAAATCTAATTTTCTTACGCTAAAGCACTTATTATTGTATATCTCCGAATCATGCGTAATTATTCCTTAAAGTATAAAGATGGAATTTTAACAATATAATTCTAATAAATATCAATTTCATTCTTTACAAAATTGCTCACGGTCCAAATAAAATTTAAAGATTATTCTTAAATAATACTTGTTATTTGAATTTAAATTGCTTTAAAGATAAAATTTGTACGCGTTTTTATCTATTAAAGTTATATCAGTTAAATCATTCGATATCACTGGTTATCCAGTTGAGACATTATAAATGTTTTCATTAAAAAAGATTTATGTGTTTAATCACAAACCTTCACTTCTTGGACCAATATAAATTTTAATTTTAATTTCCCTAAAATCAACATAATAATATATACAAATAATTTACATTAATTTTTTTGAATCAAATATTTATATATTTGATCATTTTATAATGTATGAAGCAATGTGTAACTCCAGAAAATAAAACAGCTTGCACTTATGATGAATAATTAATTTTGTTGGTGACTAATATATATGGAAGCACTTTTCTATTCCGACGCCTCCTCAGTATCTTCTCTAGAGGCGCTAAAACTTTCAAATAATATAGTTTTAATGTTATTTTTGGAAATAATAACTTTCTTGGAACTTTCTTTTAAACTACAGTTTCTTCAATGTTGACTCTAGTGTTACGATTTTTTTATTTAAAAATTATAAAGATTAAAACATTAACATTGTTAAAATAAGCTCGCCTTTTTGAAAAAAGTGAGCTAAAAAATAATAATAAATAATTGAAGTAAGATAGGTTATACCTCTTGAGTCAAAAATTGGGTAAAAAATTTTCAAGTTTTATTTAATCTTAAATTTTTTATCTTTGTGGTAATTTTTTTATTTTTGTTTTTCATATTATATTTACTAAGTGATACTCTATATTACAGTATGTTATTGATAATATCAAAAACTTAACAATAAATAAGTGTCACAATTTTTTTTTAAATAAGCAAAAAATCATAAAAATTAGGTAAGTTCTATAAATTTTTTAAAAATAGTGTCAAACATATAATTACACTATTTTATCTCAGTCTTCACGTATAAAATATTATATCTTATTTATGGATGAACTAGGATAAAATTATTCAATTTTTCAATTTCCCATATCGCAACAAAAACGACAAAACAGTACTTACTACCACTTTTATAAAGTCAAATGTATTATTTATTTTTTAGTAACAAAAATCAAGAAATAATATTAGATTTTTATTAGTAACTATATTTTATAAATATAAGTTTTTTATTCTAAATTATAATTTAATAAAAATAATTGATTTAAATCAATTTTATATTATTAAATTAATCAAAAGTGGAATTAATTAAGTTTATTCAAAAATAGTTTTATTTTATTATAATTTGCTTAAGATTTTCCAAATTTAAAAAAATTAATATTTTCATAAATTACTTATGAATTTTAATGAATAACAATACATATTATTTTATAATAATAATAAATTTCATAACATTTATTACCTTTTTTAATATTATTTTAATATTATGAAAATCATAGGATAAAATTTGATTTGAAAATAATACCATTGTTAGATTTTGTTAAAGATTAAAGAATTTTAGTTAGGTTTCACATTTGGTAGAGGTGCCAAATATGCTAATTAATTTAATTGTATTGACAATATTTTATCGACAAATAAAGAAATCTTAAATTTTTGGTTGATAATTGCATACCTTAAATTACATTCGTTTGTCTTTTTTGCCAAACGTTTTGAATTCGTAATATTGTTTTACTTTTAATGGGTTCAATTATTTTAAACTTATAGGAAATAAACCTTCTTTGGGATTCCATTTTGTTTTTATTTTATATAGGCACTTAATATTTTTTATAATTATTTGTTTATCAAACCTTGAAGGTATCTTGTTAAATAGAAAAATTTATAAATAGGTCACACTATATTCTATCAAGATAATAAATTTCAAAATAATAATTGATGCTTTTTATTAAATCTTCTCATTTAAGATGAAGACTTTAAAAAATTAGCCTTAAACTTTTCGATTTTGGTTGGCACTACGAGTTTATCTAATATTTAGTATGAAATAAAACATTGTTCATTTCCTTTATTGGGTATGATTCGTAATTTGATAAATATATTATTTAATGGAAATAATTTTTAATTAAAGAGATTTATAATCAATTTATGTGATATTACCTAGACGAAAGCTAAAACACAACTAAATCAAAATTCTCATTACACTCCCTAAATTAATATTTACACATACATAATCTTTCTTGTTTCAACTTACTTTTTCCAATAAAGTTATTGGATTTGGGTCCGTCTGTCTGAGCTCAACGATAGTAATCAGAACGTATTTTAAATTTGTTTAATCTATAAATATAAAGTGATTTATAAACTAACAATTGGCTTAATATTTAATAAAACTGCTTCAAACTATCATTTGTGGCTTCAATATTATCGAAAATAAATAATAATAAACTAAATATAGGCTTAAAAATGGGCAAAAAATGACTTTTATTAGAATAAATATGGGATTAAAAAGGCTAAACAATATTCAACGAATGTCTTTAAAAAGAATAAAATTCAACTAAAATACTAAACTTTCACTAAAAATATCTATAAAATAAAATTTTTGTGGATAAATAACATTGTAAAAATTATATGTGGTAATAAATAGTTGTCCGTTAAATAAAATTAACTTAAAATAATATTAGTTACATGCGTTTATTAGATTCAATGATTGACAGCTTAACAATAATTTGTGTGATGTTTACTAAAACAACCAAATCTAATTTTGAGAGTTGTGTTGTAAAAATTTAATTTCTAATTTATTTATTAATAAGTTTATTATTGTAAAAAATTAATTTCTGAAACATAATTCATTAACAATACTTACAAATTTTACACTGTGCTTTAAACAAAAATTAACAATTACAATACTCACGCGCTTAACTTTAGATCTGTCGTTTGTTAATTTTAAATATTAAACGATTATTAGTTTAATACAAAATAACTGGAAGTAACGGCATTCCAAACTTTCTCTTGGATTTCTCAACATATTTAATAGTTTATGCATCTAAAGCGATCGACCGATTTGAAGAAAAACTTGACGTTTTTCTTGAAATACTAACAGTTCACGGTATGTTAAAATTATAATGTAATTAATTTTGAACTTTATAAACTAATTTCAGTTTCCATGGAAATTGACTACAATTATTTACAAATCAATTACAATCTTTTGGTTGATGTCCATCCGCAGTTGATTGCTTCGTTTAATCAATTAGTACTATATGTGAATGATGGCAATTTTGTAGATGTAATTGAAGATTTCGATATTCTTAAACCACAATTAAATTTTGTCGATGGAATAATGAAAGATTTAGATATTTTAGTTTTATAAAATAATACTTAATTTTAAATTTATTTATTTTAAATTTTATCCAAATTTTCTTGTATAGAATTAACAGTAATAATGTATTATTCTTTAAATAAATAAATTACATTTGTAACTGATACCTAAATTATTTATTACGGGAAACAGTAAGTATTATACACACATACTGATCACCACAAGTCTTCTGTTCGGCGGTCTTCTTTGGTAAACCCAACATTCGTTGTAACAAAACAGCATTACATCCACATTTATCAACTACTATTCTAAAAATCGGTTATTTTAAGTTATCCTATCTTATCCAATAAGTTAGCAGTTGGGACATATTTATATGACTTCGATGGTTCTTAAGCGTATGCTACCATTATGCGACTATTCAGAATCAAACCACTTACCACATTCTGATCACTGATAATAAGTTGTCCAGAATCGGTGATTAGATCTTCCGCACCTATCCATTAAGTTAGCAGTGGCGACAGATATATATGACTTCGATGGTTCTTAAGCGTATGATACCTTTATGCCACCAGTCAGAACCAAACCCAATATTTTATTTTGATCACCGATAATCACTTGTCCATAATCGGTACTAAGATCTTCCGCAGATATCCATTTAGTTAGCAGTGGCGATACATAAATGACTTCGATGGTTCGTAAGCTTCTGTTACCTTAATACCGCGAGTTGAATCAAACCAAATATTTGAAGGTAATTAATTTGGGCATAGACAACGATTCAGCATAAATCATTTTTACAGTTTGATATTAACATAGAGTTGGTGAAACTTCTGATCTCGATTGTTCTTAAGCGTATGCTACCATTATGCTACCAACCAGAATCAAACTCAATATCTTATTGTGACTACTGATAATCACTTATCCAGAATCATTGTTAAGATCTTGGGCAGATATCCATTCAGTTAGCAGTGGCGAAACTGGTCCAACAGTTTTTAGTAATAATGGAAATTAATGATAAAGATGAAAACAAAAATTTTTCAAAAGAAATTGAAATTGTCGAAAGTGATTGTTGTCTTCAAACAAAAATGGATAGAGTCTACTTTTATTCTAAAAGTGGAGGAAAATTTTGTGTTAAGAGAAAAAATATTACTAAGTT
>JAQGAW010000992.1:0-22279 GCA_034698025.1 Phthiracarus crinitus | reverse complement strand
AAAACGAATTTGGGGGTAAAAATTCATCCAATTTCACGTTACTCGCTATGGCGAGTATGGCGCGATTCTACGGTAAAAGGATATTCACAGATAGGCTCATCACATAAACAATGTAAATATTGTAATCTTTTTAGATATTTATCCAACAAATTTGTTCCCAAAAAGTGAAAGGAGTTGCAAAAATAGGCAAAAACATAATGCCTAGACATTACTTTACATAAAATAAAACATGGAGATATACCATACGGTATATTCTAATTAGAGTATGTAACCGTCCCCTTTAAATTTGTAGGGCTCGGGCCTAAGTTAAGAAAAAATTGTCGGGCCAAGCTTTTAGACTCAAAATATCGAGGCCTGAAACTTAATTAAATTATGATTTTGAGATTAAACCTATATGTGAAGGAAAATCGGACTTTGGAAATTTAAAATTGTCGGGCTTAGATCGGGTTTTAAATTTTTTACGATTACACAGTCTAATAATAATTTCCGAACAATAAACAAATAACTTAAGCTTCATTATTCATTTATTTATATCTTACCGAAAAATCAGGAATACTTATTACATCATAGTTGCCCAGAGGGGGGTGCTTTGCCCCTTAGAGTTTTGGAAAAGTTGAGTCCCCCACCCAAGATTTGGAAAATTCAAGGAAAAGAAAAAATTGAAAATTCTGGTCAAATGTAAAAAAAATTTTGCATCAAAACCGATGAGTTTTTGCGGCCCACTCAAATTTTGACAAAAATTTCAAAAAACTATCGGTTAAATTCATCAAGTTTTTTGAGGGGGCATGGTTTAGGCTTTTGTCGAGAAAAAATTTGAAAAAAATTATTTTGAAAAGAATTTTTGTCCAGTGGTCAAAAAAATTGTCGTTGAAATCAGCTGAGTTTTGACCCCACCCTAAAAATTAAGATTTTATGATCTGACCCCCCCTAGAGGTTTTGAGTTTGGGTAATATGAATTACATATACAGGTAAGCTTTTTATTATAATTATGAAAAAATTAAAAAAAAGAGATTTACTTTATAATTACTTTTATTTATAGAAAACTGATAATTAATCAAACTTTCGCGATCATGTTTCACAGTTATGTTTGGTTTTTTAAACATAATACTGTAAAAGAAAATAGAGTTATGTTTAAAATTGCAGTGAAATAATGCACTATAATATTAAAAATCAATCCATAAGAGGATATTAAGCGAAATATTATTAAACAAATTTTTATGGTTTTATTTCACACGACTGTAAAACGTTTTAAATGACGCATAGTTTTGGCATAAAAAGCAATAATGAATCATCAAATAATAACCCTTAACTCGTAAGTGTATGATGTGATCAATTGGATGGCCTCTCGTCTCCACGAACGGCACGATATTTAGCCATTTCATTGGGAAATACTTTACTGAGTTCTACTAAAAGCATAGCTTTGAACCGTCTGTACGCGTCTATCTTTCCCTTCACCTGTTCGTTCTTCTGCAACGCTTTCTCCATACAGTCTTTAGTAAATAATTGCGGATTTCTTCCCGAATCGATGTAATCAAACACTTCGAGCGGCACTTGAATGTCATTGACCTGATTCTTGACTCTATCGATGTCTTGTAATGACTGAACGATTTGGTTTAGTTTGTGATTCAACGCGTTCTGTCCTTGAGGTTGAAAATCAGACACTATTATACCCAATTGTCTCACATTCTCCACCAATGACTCTAAATTGGTCTCTAATGTATCCAATGGTGATGACGACATCGTTAATCAATTAAAGCGTAATTTCGAAACTTAAATTGTATTGTTTCGGTTTATAATTTTAAAGTAATGATCCGTCAGTCTAGACTCTTGTGTAACAGAATAAAGTCTAACACTCAGTTGCAGCTGTTTATGTATTAAGCAAACGCATGCGCACTACAATACAATTAATAGCAAATTGCTTCTCTCTTTGCGTCACATTGTTTTATAATTTGTCAACGATTCGGTTACCGAATAATATAAACAGTTGTTTTTTGAAAATATGCCAAAAGTAGTTTCGCGAAGTATTGCTTGCAGTGATTGTAAGGACGAAGAGGAATACAGCGAAGAGAAAGCATTAAACGTTTATTATTGTATTTGCGGTCAGCTGTCGCTAATTCTTGACTGCACTATCGATAAGTTACCATTGCGTAAACGAGACATGTCTCGAGTGATCGATGGCTCCAAACATGTGTTCAAATTTAGTTATGACAACGAAGACGAGGAAATCGTTTACTTGAAAAGAGCGGAAGGCATCGAAACACAATACCGACGAAAGTGTAAAAAGTGTGGCTTAAGACTCATTTATCAAAATGATATTAAAAGTAATATTCATTTTATATGTGACGGAGCTTTGGTCACTAAGACTAACGATTACTTAACGCAAATGCCAACCATTGCCGAAACGCGTAAAATATTAATCACCAAAAGAACGAAAGATATGGGAAAGTTTAGTTCGGTTACGGTTTCGACTGTTGACGAAGAGGAGGAGGAAATCGAGGCGCGAGAGGTTGCGGACAGTTATGCCGAAAATGCGAGGATTATTGAAAAACAATTGGAGAGAAAAGGTATGGCAAAACGATTGAAAGTTGATTCTAACGAAGAGATTAAGTCCAAACCTAAAGGAACTTTAATTGATTATAAGTAATGTTTACGATCGTATCATTTATTTCAATCATCACATTATAGCCGTTATTCGTATGTAAGTTTTATTTATATTTGGTTTATTGGAATAAATTGTTTTAAATAATTTAATATTTCAATAAATAGTATGAATATGTTTAACAAGTATAGCACTAAGTTATGACAAGTTTCGAAAAGTTTACTACAAAAAATAATAGTATAACGAGAATAAATGATATCAATGTTATGGTTTTATTCGACTTTAATACATCAAAACGTATTGTCTGTCTATTCTTCTCTTTGCGAAATCAATTGCGAAAGCATTCGATCATTTGGTTTCGTGTTATCATTTATGAATTTATTCAATTTACTCTCAAATTCTTCCATATTTATGTCAAACTTTAAACAAATAAAATTTAATAATTATTACAAATATGAAATCTATAAATAAAACGAGATCTAAACTGTATCATCATTTTGTTTCGAAATATTCATTTTAATACATTAAAATATTAGTTTAGAAATCGTTTAAATTAAGACATAGTATAACATTCAATATCCTCTCAATTCTTCTGCTCTTTATTCATAAGTTAAACATATAATAAAAACTGACTTACATTTGGACCGATTGCGGCACACATTAACGAGTGATCCGTGATATGAGACACAGGTTTCACTTTTAGAGGAGAATAACCGAATTGATAAGTAAGGCTTTCTTCGTACAATAATATAGCGATTAAAGCGTCATATTTAGTGACATTACTCCTAAGATTAAATTTGGCGAATGATTTGGCCAAAGAAATTAGTGTTGAAATCGCATTGGGTTTGCAATTAAATCCACGACATTTGCGAATACCAATGAAATAAGCATTTATCAAGTATTGCGCGTCAATACTGATTTCTGGCGTCGGAAGACGTTTCAACAAATCAAAGAATTCGATCCATTCCTCATTAGTTAGAGTTTGATCTGGATTTGGCTCCAAAAACGGCTCGTCATCGATAACATAAACCATTGGGAATGTGTTGACCCAACTCATTGACTTGTGTTTCATTTTAGCGCTTAAACCAATTTGGTTACCCGTTAGCGCGCGATCTTCAATCACAGCCCATATCGACGCTCGCAGTTCGCACTGAAATGGTTTGATGTTTGGCGGCGGCAGCGCTACCACTACTTCATTGTTTTCCATCGCTTGACGCAAATAGATTTTCTCTTTTTCGGAAAACGACATGATATCATAGAACACACAAACGCCATCAGAAGCGAGTAGAAGCGATCGGCCATCGATCCAAGTGATGTCCGATCCTTTTGATCGATGCTCGATATACGACGAACCGGTTATTGGATACGAAGGAGATTTGTTAACGAATTGCTTAACGAAACCAGAAGCGAATTCCATTATTTTGCGAACCATTGTTGTGTCACTACTGACCGCTAATATCGACGAATAGATTTTCTATTTATAAATTGAGATCAATTAAAAAACAATAAAATTTTTAAGCGCATTATGACGAAAGTACCTGCAAATCATAGCATGAAAGAAGTGAGAGAATAATTCCTAATTTGAGCCGAAAATAAGTTCCTCCAGCGCTAACAGTTTCGCCGAATATGTACGCTAAACTCATGCCAAAACTGTATGGCGAAGCCATTCGATCTGTCAATTAAATACAAAAAATACAAATAACGCGGTATTACAATATTAAACTATTTATAAAATACCATTATATAAATCGCGAATTCTGTTCGGAAGTCGAGTTACGATTTGAGAAAACAGAGTTTCGATGGTTGGCTGCGTTTTCTCGAATGATATCAGTTCGTGATTCTCGTTAATAACAACGCAATTAAAATGAGCGCCGATGTAAACACAGTTATCGTTTTCAAATAAATCGCAGCTAATATTAACCATTTGTCCGCGTTTATCGTTTCCCGATCTAATCAAAGCGAATCGTTTCGACGCATAAACTCTTTTGTGTTTGGATTCGACTAATAGTTCGGCGCAGTTATAGCACTTTGGGTTTGATTCACGGAATTGCGCTCTCGTTTGGTTCAATTCCCTTATTAGCCATTCGTCGTACGATTGGTTAATACATTTTTTGCAAACGTATTTGGCAGCGATTATTGAGCGATGTTCGACACTCAATGATACAATTGTTGCGTCAATCAGTGCTCTCATTGAACATTCGGCGTTTCTTTTCGTGGAAACTCTGATTAATTCGTTAAACAATTCGATTATTATGTTAAAAAATAGTAAAAATAATTTTCATTACTTGTTTGACAAATGTGTTGGTTTTATAGATAACAAAACCGTAATTTTGTTTTGCCTGATTTGAGTTAATTTATGGACAATATCTTCGCGCATAAAACGAATAAACTCATCCATATTTTGTACCAAATGTTGAACTAAATTTACTGTAAAACAAATTCTTGATTAATTGGTACATAAGATTAACAAATATAGTAAACCTACGATTGAGTTGATTGACATCGATTTGATGGACATATCGAATGAGAATGTGATCATTACTATCATTACTATTCATATCATTATTGATATTAATTTGACTCTGTATGTCATCAATCAGTTTGTTTTGATTGACGTAATCGTTAATCAATAGTTTGATTGTTGTGGGATCGGAATCCGATTCCATTGTGATATGAATTGGTGTTGATTTCAATTAAATGTAATGCATGTGTCAAATCTCAATCAGATTATAGAATTATTTAAACGAAGCGCGCATTTCATTGGTTGTCAATAACATTACTGAGCGCTACTACTAGAGCGCAGCACATAACGCGATAACACCTTAACATTAGTGTAAGCTTAATCTATGACTTCCACTTCTAATTTATAAGTGCAAGTCATAAGCATAGTCGCTCTATCGACGCCTTAAACGGATTAAAAATGCGTTTTTAGGGTATTAATTGTAACGAAGAACGCCGTCGATTAAAAAACAATTCGGCGCTCTTTGTTACAATTCATACCATAAAAACGGTATTTTTAATGCGTTTAAGATGTGAATCGAGCGATTATGCTTCTAATTGACACTATAGACTCGTGCTTCTAAGTTCGAGCAAATAGAATAATAAAAATAACACATGTAATGTGGATTTGCAATCGTTTCACAATTCCTAATCTAAAAATTTTGCTCCCAAATCAAATATTTTTCATAATTTGTTATAACCACACTCAACACTTTTTTGCAGTTTGTTTAAAACTTTTGAATTCAAAAATATATGAATTAAATAACTTCTAACTGAAATAAATTCATAAAATATAAACGTTTCCCACAAAATAACAGTTCATTTGAAATAAGCTATAGATTGTAGAGATAGACAACTAAAACATAGCGTTAATAGAGCGTAGAATATGAGCGTAGAAGCGATCGGTTTTACTAAAAATATATAGCATTGGATGCGTTTGTGTCGTAAGAAAAGATAAGTTTTGATAAATGATAAGAAATATTTTGATGCAAAACATATATATTTAGCTGACATATAGCTTACCAGCAATTTTATCGCAATTGCTGACTATAATTGAGTGTTGATGTGTGACCAGATTTTAAAACACATGGAATTGAGGCGAAGATAAATATCCACGAGGAGAATGTGGTTAAATTGGTGGCAATAACGTAACGCAGTGCACACCAAACGCACGACACGCGCAGAGTTAGTAACGCACACAAAACTGTTCCGCAAAATAATGCTGAATAAGTGAGCGGTGTTTGCCATCGATTTGTGGCATTCAAGCGCATTACTCCATCCTAAACAGATTCCTTCGTGCACTCGAAACGGAGACACCAAACGCCAAAGATTTGTGCGCAACACCAATGTTATACATAATGTCATTAAAATTCATTCAAAGTTAATATTCATTTTTGTCATTAACCACTACTTTATCGCATTCCAGTTAAACAATAACTTTATTGTTTTAGTATACAAAATAAAGTCGTTTATTATCTAATGTTTTTAATTGTTTAAACTTTATTTTTTTTGCCGACGAAAAAGTTTTAATTTTCGCTGCAAAAGTGTTGTAAATTAAAATTCTGGCATATTTTCGTTTCAATTTATTTTAATATACTTTATATTCAAACTTTTAATGCAATTTCACGGTTGAAATATTTTTATTTAGTCACTGGTGTTTGAGCGCAACAATTTTTAATTTGATCTTATTATGTATACTAAATAAAACTTCTTGATTGGATAGAAAATTCTCCTTTTTTTGTCAAAGAAATTGCATTTAATAATCAATGCACAGATGTGTCTATCAAAAAGAAAGTGGCAGACAATATTAAGACTCTATTTATATACCAGAGAATATCTTGTAATATTAATGGTAATTGAATGCGTATTCGCTGATTGGGACTCGTGGTGGACTTACGAAGGCATTTCAGGTATGGATTATAGTTTATGTTTTAATACGATTTTTTATTACTATATTCTTATCAAAATGTTTTGCCGATGCATTCAACTTTTAATTTTTTCTGCGGAATACTTTAAGATAAGACCATCTATTATAGTAAAATTTATGCGTATTTATGTCTAATAAATTACAAAAGTTTTGCATGTTTTTAAATCTTATGATAGCGTATGCGTAGATGTAAAACAATATTTGTCACTTTACTTGCCACCAAAAAAATTGCTGCGATTTTATGACTATTGCTTTGGTAATATCGTATTATTACAGTAAAAGTGATAAAAATTTTAATATTTGTTAATTTTGAATTTAAAATCTATATTTTTAAACTTTTATTCAGTCTGCTTATATTAAGACAAGTGGTAATATATAATGACGGTATCAAAAATGTATAATAAAGCGTACTGTGTAATGTATAATACGTAATGATGAGAATAAGCTCAATTATTTAATTTTTTCAGCGTAGAAAGATAAGTTCAAGCTCAATGCTTCCAGATTTTGAGCTAAGCTCAACAATATCAAGCTCAAGCTCAGGATAAATGAGCTTATTCTCATCATTAATAATACGCTTTCAAAAAATATTTTCCGGTAAATTTGTTATTAATACCAATAATAAACTTAATTGTAATAATCCTTATTTTTTGTTTAAAAGTACTTATAAAATCTATGTTTTTTTATTGCAATATTTTACGATTAAATTTACTTTATTTTATCATTTTATGATTTAATTTAAAAAAGCCTCTAAAAGCTAGAAGAATTTCCTGATAAATAAGAACTACAAATGCAAAATATTTGAAAGAGAAAATATGCAAAAAATTTAAATATAGTTTTATAACTTAATTTGATTTAAATTTAAAAAATCTCAAATAGAATTCGTAAAAATAGATATTTTTCAAGAAATTACTATCAATGCTGTTATGAACTCCGATTTTTATTTCTTTACCAATTTTACTAAGAAAGAGATTGCCTTTCAGTTTGCATGTAATTGTCAAAAAATTTTTATATGAATATTTTGTTTTGTGAAAAGAGATCAAACCTAAACCATATTTTCAATAAACTAAATCTAAACCAATAACTTATTTTTCTTTGATTAAAAAACTTGCTTAAAATATTATTCAATCAATCATAAAATGTTGTCCATCTCTTGATATCCCGCTATAGAAGTTTAAGAATGAACTCATACTCTTTCGGAAACTACTCACAAACAATCCTGAAAACAATCATCCTTTCAAAAACTGTGAGCACACGTCCAAAGTTAATTATGACTAATAATAATTTTATTACAATGCTTACAACCAATAGCTACACAAAGTCGGGAGCTCTTGGGCAGTGGTTCTCAAACTTTTCCGGAATGCGACCCTAATGTCTTAACAAACAATTTTGCAATATATCTTTTGAATTTTAATAAAAGATTAAATTAAATAATACATAGTGGTTGTATGTAAGACCAGGTGTCAGGATTCCTAGTTGTACAGGAATCAAGCAATGTGTTCGATATTAAAGCACATAACTTTTAACAAATTGAGTAACTAAAAAATAGTTTGATGAGTATTATCATCGATAGTATTTGACATATATAAGAAAAATGAATGAAATTCAATGCCTAGACATCAACCGTTCCGATAAATTTTACCGACGCCTGGGCTTACATACTTACATATAACCACTAAGATATAAAAACGCGAATAATCATTATAATAACTATTTATTCTTTTAATAAGTTTAATAACTCCCATAGATATTTCCCAAAGTTTGAGAATCTCTGCTCTAGGAGGTGTCAGATCCGAAAAATCTGATTTTTAGGGGGAGAGGTGTAATCATAAGATTTAATAGACAGTTTATTAGACTTTGAACAAATTCTAGATTTTTATGGCGTCAATTTTTCTAGAATCCTATGGGGAGAGTGAATCCTGGGCGATCACCCACCCATGTGTTACGATGTTAACAACAGAATTCGTGGTGTTCATCTAACTCAGTGTTCTATACGTAATATACAGAAACTTTGTATCTCTGTTATAAGTGAGATTCTCAAAAACACTAAAATGTACTTAATGTACTTTAAGCTTTTGTTCGTTTTTAGCTCACTTATTCCCAAAATTAGAGAATATGCTTTAGACAATGTCCATCCGTATAGAAACGTATATCCACATAGAAATTAAACCAAAAAACCCAAACTTGAATAAAAGAATTTCTTTTATCAAATTTTGTTAAACTTTTTTCTTAAAAGTGAGCTCTCTATGAATATTACCGTAAGTTTTAATTTCGTTTCTATTTTATTTGACTTAAAAGCATATATAAATTTTGAATTGTCCATCCGTTCGACTGTGCATTTTTTATATTAATAGAGATATTTTTACCTTATAATAAGAGATTTCGTCGATTTTTTTATTTATAATGGAAATTTTTCCAACGGGAAGCATTTTTTATAAAATTTTCGAATAAAAATTAGAATTACAAGAGACTTTTTAACTATTAAAAACATTAGTTTCATCAATAAATATTCTGAATCTAAAGCATAGTTATTTATACAAGGGGGGTGCTAGCCCAGGGTTGCCCCCCTAGAAATTTCGAAAATCCTACCACCCCCACCCAAAATTGGGAAAATTCAAGGACGATAAAAAAAATTGAACATTTTGAAAAATTTTTGGTCGAATGTTAAAAAATTGTGCATCAAAACCGATGAGTTTTTGTGACACCTTAAAATTTTTGTCAAAATTTTAAAAAATTATCGTTTAAATTCGTTGAGTTTTTCGAGGGGCGTGGTTTAGGCTTGTCTAGAAAAAAATCTGGAAAAAAATTAAGTATTATCTAATTAAAAAATATGATCTAAAGTATAAAATTCAGTTTAATAAAAATAAGTCTAAAGCATTCCGATAATAACATGGTGCGCATTATTATCAGAATTTTTTGGTATATTATTCTTGATATTTTTGGTTTCACTAATGATAACATAATTTTGAAGTATTATTTTCCTAAATGCTGTTAACAACAACCTGATTATACTGTTTAGTGATGCAAAACACTTAATGGTTATAAAATTAACTTTATATAATTTTGGGTTTACGCTAATAGTTTAGTTACTTTTCCAAGACTAGTCCTCACAAAACTTTATTAAAAAGTTAAAGAAAATATCTTTCGGACAAAAATTCAAGTAAGAATGAATTCAAAAAATTTAAATACTGACAGATTAAACACATTAAAACAATTGTGTGATTTTGATGTTATACGCAAAATTAGGTTTTGGTCAGACATTAATGCTTATTATGAAAAATCAAATTGTTGTTTCTAATTCTACTTCTGACCCAAATTTATAGAATCTTTTTATTTGTTACCTATAAAAAAGTAGCGGAAACGTACAAATAAATATATATGTTAAGAAAACATAACGACAAATATATATTTTCATACAACTTGTTATTTTTATTTGATTCAATGGTAAATTTATTTGCCTGATGTAGTATTTTATATTAAAATTTGATGAGCTTTGCATAGTAAGCAACATATATAACATTTATTTAGTTATTTATTCGATTATAATAAGTTCGTGACCAATAAGAAAGTTTCAATTGAATTGTATGAAAACTTATTTCTCTGATAGAAAACTGCTGACTCTGAGCCCAATCATTGAATCGAAGCATTGTATTGTACAAGTAGTTTAGAATGAGATCCAGCAAATAAAAAACACTAAGTGGTAAAAAATATATATTACTTAATGCATTTCAAATATTTATGAAACTTCACAATTCGTAAGCTTTTCTTCGACAACAACCAAAATAAAAAAACTCAAAACTAAAATATCTCCTCCTCTCACACTCACACTCACACTAACAGTTTGATCGCTCCAATCAATTCAACTTTTATTCTTTAACTTCTTTTGTTCTAAACAACTTAAGCCATGGCCTAACATTAATGGTGCTTGAAATAGAGAGCAGGTGTTCGACATCATGTTTTATACGCTTCCAAAATGTACTCCAACTCTCTCTCTCTCTCTCTCTCTCTCTCTCTCTCTCTCTCTCTCTCGAATTTAAAATACATTTGAAAACAGTGCACAAATGATTATCAATGAGAGATCGATTTTTAGTTTGAACGCAGACAAAAATAAATATAATTATATCAATGACTGTAACAGACATTATTGAAAACTATCACTTTATTTTTTGCTAATAAGTTTTTTTACTCATTTATTTCTTTTTTAAAAAATTATTATGGCTTAATAAAATATAAAGATTAATAAGTAAAGCAATTTGTAAGCATATTATAATCAACTATTAATTAATTACTAATCTTTATTATAAAATTTATTTAGTTATTAAATTTAAAATTTTATTTTACCTTTCAATATTCTCCAATAAAGTGCTCTATTGTTTGAACGAAAACACTGAAAAATACTGTAATTGTAATAAAATAAGCTATTTTAGCGACAAATTCGAAATCTATAAATTGTGCCAGAATTTGCTTACCATTCAGAATATTTTTGTTATCAAAAACTATTTTAGTAGGCGTGCATTGATTTGAATATTTACGACATATGTTATAGAATAAGGTATATTGTTTTATGAATTAATCATAAATGTAATGAAAATACACTTAAAATAATCATTTATGAAAATGTTCGATACATTTATTACTTTTAGATGAGATGAGATGTGAATACTTTAGCATATTTAAAAATTTCAAATAAACAATTCATGACACATACACATAGAGCTCACTTTCTAGTAACATAACAATGCATACTTAAAGATATAATATACTAGTATTAAGTCTATGATAGGGAACATATCAAATTCTTTTATTCTTGTAATATAAGATTTGGTACGTACGGAAATACAGACAGACAGAGGTTATATCTATAAGCTCGACTCCTTTATGAGTAAGTTAGCTAAAAAAATTGATAGATGTATTCAAAAAAGTTATTTATTCTATATTCAATTTACAGATTATTAAAGTCGACACAAAATAAGAATTTTTAAACTTTTAATTAAACATAAATAAACATAATTTTAATAATTTAGAATATTTTGGAATCTATTAAGTGGAAGGATTACAATCTCTGTGATATTAATGAAATCTTTATATCACCTTCAAAATTTCTTTTGGTATTTAACAAAAGCAGAATAGTTTTGCGGACAATAGTTATACACTTTTGTAAGCTTATAATGTGTTAAATTGCCTTACGATCATCTTTTATTGTTAGGAATAATAATCTATTATCGACTATTATGTCCAATTAAACGATTGTTAATGCAAAAATTATTTTGCTGTAAATTCATTTTATATTTGAATGTGAATCCGTAATATTATATTATAAAATCTTATAAAGTTTTATAAAAAAATCGTATTGACAAATGCTAGCATTACCAACACAATTATAAATCAATAAATATTCTTCGGTTCAGCTGTCAATCACGTCGAGCTGACAAACGAACGAATTCATAGATGGATAGAATTATGATTTGTTTTTAATAGGATATTTTTCAAAAGAAATAAAATTTGTGTTTTAATATAATGTAGTTATTAATTCTTTTTCAAACTTATTAAACTTTAATAAAGCAAAATAATTTCAATAGTATTACAGTAATATTCTATTTTTTCGTTCTTTAATTATTCACACTTTCTAACATCAAAAATAGTTCAGGTATTTTAAAATACAAATTTAATTTTGTAGCCATAATTATATTTAAGTTTTCTTCCTATGATTAATATGTATTCTAATAAAAAATACTTTTTATCTTATGTTTTTATTATTATTTGACATATTTGGTAAACTCAGAAAATTTTTAAATAATTTCACAATTTTAGGACAAATATATCCGTTAGTTTGGAATTTAATAAAAAAAAATTCAAATAAATAAGTACCTGGAAGTCTATTAAAAAATTAATTTATTCAAATACTTTATATAAATAAAATATTATAGATGTGCCTCTAGTTATTTTTTAAAATATTTTTATTGATTTTGTCGCAATTTAAAAGAAGATTTCAAAAATTGTCACTCAATTCAGTTTTCACAAGTTGGAAAAAAATATTTTTAAAGCATTTAAAAATTCAAACATGTCTTTATAGAAAAAAACCACTTTATCTAAAGATAAGTTTTTTGTTTGAAAGAATTTTATCTTCAGCACTAACAGCGTTTAAGAATAAGAAAAGGAGAAAAACAGAAAGTAAATCCAATCTTAGTTTATTTTGATTCCAATATTTTTCCAACTTATGTTTGCATAACTGTCGATATATTGCACAAAAAGAAAAGGCAAACTATTCAGACATCTATTTGTGGACAATATTATTTTTTTACTTGAAAAGCTTTATAAAGAGAAAAACTTGAGATACAAAGAAATATAATTCCATCTGATCCGCGGGCTATTCCTGTTTTGATTGCAATCTCAAATATAGCGAAGAATATCTATGACAGTATAAAATTCTTTACCTTGTCTTATGATTTTTTATAAATGTTGCCATATTTCATATAAACTTTAATACATCGCTAATGCATTAAAAACTTGAAGATTCGTGCAATGATAAACCTTCTTATATGGCATTTTATATATTAAAGAATATTAATGGGCTTATAATAAATTCTTGACATACCAGAAAGTAAATTATTAAACATAAACAAAATCAAAAATTCTGTACCAAAAGACAACGGAATTACTTGTCTCTTCTAAGTTGTATGGCGTGAACGTATTTAAAAATTAAAAAATAAATATAAAGTTAGAATACTAGACATTTTTTTGGAAATAATAACAAAAAAAGTTTTATTCGTTTCTATTCGTAAAAATTTTTTGGCAGTAATTTTTTATTTTTATGTTCGAATTTTTTGTTATCATTGCAATGTTTGGCGATATTTAGAAGGGAAAACAAACTTGCATTACGTTTGATTGAAAATGATAGATGACTCGGTGAAGAAAGGTTGACACTTATATATATATAAAAAATACTTTATAAAAGTTAAAAGCGAACCGATATTCGCGACTCAAGTGGACTTTTTCCCGTTTAAAAGTAATATATCCTCAATTCAGCCTTTTACCACTATTCACAATTTTGCAGCTGTTGGCACCAATAACTAAAGGTTAGCTCCAACAGAAAAAAATAACTGAAAGAAAGCAGAAAATAGGAAAACCGAAAAGAATGAGAAAATAGCTCTCTTTTTTGGCAATTTGTCGTATATGTCCGTTGATATAATAACACAACAAGAAGGTAGTGATAAACGAGAAAAGTGAATGCAAGCGAAAGGAAAATGTAATAGAAAGCGGCGAAACATAAAGATGAGCCGTTTTTATTGCAATTGCCAGAGAATGACATTCCATGCATTGGCCACAATTTATAGACTGGCGGCATATAACTGCTTCCCAAACACTATTCTATTCTTATTATATAACTTACGAGTTAAGTCTAGTAACCCAACAGTACTGTACAATACAATCTACTCGTATGACCACCTGATCCCCCTTTTTATTTGTTTAGATAAAAAATAGCGCTGTTTTCTACATTCTCAGCCTTATTTTAATATTGAATTCTGCTCTAGTTTTAGAGTTTCAATTACAGTGAATACGATGTTACGATTTTTTCCGCCCAATAAATAGATACAAATAATTTGAATTGAATTTGAAATTGAATTCAATCCCATAATTGTAATGTAACGGAATGTTTATTACGAAACTTCATTCCAGAAATATTTATTTCGATTTTATGCTTACATGGATAACAGGTCCAGATTTCTGGGGTCGATTAAACCCTAAATGGAGTCATTGCAACAAAGGAAGACGACAATCGCCTATCGATATTAATCCTGAATTATTGCTGTTCGATCCCGGACTGCTTCCAGTTAGCATTCATGGCGATCACGTAAGTCAATGTTTATGGAACTGAGAACTGAGTGCGAGCGAAGTTGCGTGTGTTTTGCCAATTCATGGTCTGAATTATTAACGATCGTTATCTGCGACACAAATATGCTATACTCTGTGTTGTGTTGTGTTGTGCTGGCCATCGCGTCATAAGCACCTATACGTTATATTAATCATTTCACACTTCTTTTTTATTTGGTTTTTTTATCCATTTATTTTGATTTGTGTTAATAGGTTAATGGTAAACTGATCAACACTGGTCGCAGCATAACGTTTAAAGTGAATCCAGAAAATTCAGTGGTAATAAGTAGCGGTCCGCTATCATATCAATATACGGTGACGAATATCACGTTACACTTTGGTCGCGAGAATAATCGAGGGTCAGAGCACACAATTAGCGGCGTTCAGTTCCCCGGAGAGATTCAATTGTATGCTTATAACTCTCAATTATATTCTAACTGGACTGAGGCTCAGCACATGGCTAATGGATTGGCAGCCATTTCGGTGTTGATTACTTTCTCGAAAAACTCCAATCAAGCGAACACTCAATTAAAGCATATAACACATGCTCTCAAGAATATAACGCAAAGAGGTTTGGAAAAAACTTTTTCGTATTATTGTTTCATACTTTTGACAAATTATAGAACTTAGAGAAATAAAAAAACTTATTAGCAATAAAAAAATATAAAAGATATTGGAAATGTACGATATTATAGCGCATTCTTAGAACTCTTAAGTGTTTTTGCAACCAATTATTTTCATATAAAAAAGTTTTCATTTATCTTTAAAATTTTTTAATTTCTGAGATTGATTTGTGAAGAATAATTTAAAATATATACCAGAATGTTGTGCTAAAGATAGAGTTCCATATAGAATATAGAATAAGTAATTCAATATGTAATAGTATTTTGTACAAAATAATAGCTTAGCAAAACAATTTTATAAAACTCACTAATAAGATAAAAATGCAAATTTAAATTTAAAAATATATTACTGTTAACGAGCTTTAGATCTGAAAAAATCTAAAAGAACTTTAAATATGTTTTCTAATGTTCAGTCAAAATAAGTTGCAAAAGAATGATTCCCAACAGATAGATAAACGACATTTCTTCGATAATTCTTGACAATATTAATATTCTTTTTATTTCAAGCACTTTGTAAATACTCATGAATTAAGCGTACAATTTATTAGCCTTTGGTATAAGTTTTTTGCCTTAATATAAATGCTTAATTAATAGATATTTTTAAATAACAAAATAACTAATTAAATACTGTAACATTTTCTAAATATTTTAAAGCATTATGAAAGATCGTGATAAATTAAACTTAAAAACGATTTGAACAAAATAAAAAAAACGATTACTACTGTATAAGAAATGCTAGACGTTTTGTGAAGTTTTTTCCGGTGTTCAACAAGTGTGGGTTTTATCAAAGATAAAAGCACTCGAGAATTTTATTGTTTGCAAAATATGTAGTTTTGTTTTTCGAGTACTTATCAAAAAAAAGACTTACTGTGTAGTTCTAAAAAGAAAAGTTTTAATGAAAAAAAGATAAGCGAAGAAAAGTTTTATTTTGATTCAAAAGACACAAAGAAAAGATTATTTTTTAAAAAATAAATTAATAATGATTAATAATATTAATATAATATAAATCATATAAAAATCGCATTAACCATAAAATGACAAAAAATCGTATGTTTAATATAAGATGCACTTTCGTTAACGTAAAGTACAAGTTTTTGATTTTAGCAATGCTTTTGACGTTAATGTCTTGATCTACAATATAAACTATATATACGGTTATTGTATTGCTTAACGTAATGAATCGGCTTTAGAAACTGTTATGCTAACAAATACCAGTAAAAATAATATATTTAATAAATCACCAAATGTTGATTCCAGACGGAAAACCATTCAAACAAAATATTTACTGAAATATGAAAGTAAATGAAACAAAAAAGTTTTCGATTTTTACGTGAATTTAAGAAATAAGATAAGATTTATATAATGAAAAATAAATAAATATTCGTTATAAATAAAAGAATTTCATAAATATATTTTCAAATAAAAAATGAAATTTAATAACCTTTACCTCAAAAATGACTGATTTTATGTAAAATCTATAAAAAAAACTAAATCTTAAGAATATATAACGCAATTATTGAACAATAAATTTCGAAATACAGCACATGTATAACTTATAAATAAAAATTAATTTAGTTTTTGTTTCGATAATTTATAAATAGTAATCACTTTGAACGCAAATTAATTAGACTGAACATCAAAAACATCAAAATTTTCATTAAGGCTAAAGCGTGTCACTAAATAAATAGCGATTTCTTGATATTACAGTACATTAATATTTGGAAAATTAAATTTTGTTCATTAAATTGATAGCTAAGAGTAGTTGATGTTACGTAAGCTAAACGTTAAACGTTAACTCACATACAGGTGATTCCCAATGGCTTAATTCACTATCGATTGTTGAATTGCTGCCAACATTAAAGCATTACATTACATATGAGGGCTCATTGACTCAGCCAGCATGTCATGAAACAGTCCACTGGATATTACTAAACAAACCTATTTATATGAGCTCACACCAGTTTCATCTATTAAGACATACATTGAAAAGTGATGGTCACGGAGATAATTACCGACCAACGCAACCACTTAACCACAGATCATTGAGGTCTAACATTTATAATGCAAATGAGGTAACTGTGAACTTTATCTATACATAGTTATATAGTTTTATACGTACTCTACTCTACTCTCCAAATGAATGAAAGTGAATGACTGTCACAGACAGTGTCACACCAATCACACAAACCTTCAAGTGTTATCGCATTTCACTTTAAATGTCTAATACTTTCCACGCTTATAATTAATATGATATTTTACGCGAAAAGAGCAAAAAAGTAAAAATAAAGCGGTGTTAACTTTGTTTTATTTGATGAGAAAAGTTGATGAATATGTTTAGCATAAATACATTTTAAATAAAACAGTTATTAATGCGTTGTTTCTCGAAAACGCAATTATTTTAAATATTTAATGAATAAACCGAATATAAATTTTTTAGACTAATTATCATTAACTCTTGCAGTAATTGTAAGTTACCACACAGTATACTAAAAAGCAGTATAATATAAAGTTAGCGCAAGGGTTATTAAAACCAAAAAAAACTGTCGGTTAGACTAATTAAGTTATTATCAATATTATTATTGTGAAATCTGTTAGTTTTTCATCGATCATTAAGTAAATATAACGCATATTACTAGAATTATGCTAACAATTTTTTTAATGCAAAAATTAATAGACTAGAAATAACAGTATGTATGGCTTTATAACTCCAACAATAATATTCACATAAAAAGTAAAATCGCGAATCATTACGGATACAAATGATATTCACATATTTTAAGTCTTAATATTTGAGAGAACGATTGTTGCATAGCAATAACGGGAAAAGAGGAGCACATATGTTAGTTATAATATATAGAATAATGTTGGATAATATTCTCAATTTCGGTACATTTGTAACAACAATGTATTATGTATTCGAGAGCATAATATAACAGTGTTAGCAGAAGTGGTGGCTTAAGTCTCACCTATAATTATGCCGTTGAGAATCGTATGCACACATTGAATGAAGAATTTATTCGCGCTTTGAATTTTCAATTAGTAGTATAAAATGAGCGAAATTGTTAATAACATAAGTATTCAAATAAGTTTTGCCGAGAAATATATCGTTGAATAACAAATATGTGATGACAAATGTTTCCACTATTTTCCGCTCGAACTATGTTCCCTGAATACGTGTTTACCCGCTATAACGCTTTTTTACACGTTTTTTAGATTTACTGTAATCTAAATTTATAGGTTATTCATCGAAACACCCAGTTTTCGATACTGTATTATTTTTTAGATTTTTAGATTATTGAATTGATTTTGAATTAATGTGTATTAGCTGTCAAACATAATCAGTATTATTTTATATATTAATAACATAATTTTATGAGGATAAATGTGAACTTTTTTCAAAAACAATAATATTTAATTTGACTCCAATTTTATATTTTTTTGTAATGTTTTAAGTAAAAAATTAATTGATTTACAAAAGTGATAATTAAATTTTTATGAACTAATAAATAAATGTAAATAAAGTTCACATTTGTTTGTTGATTGTTTAATAAGATAAGATTATAGAATTTATTGGATCCAGAATAGCTAATACAATATGCTTATATGTTTGCATTGTTTGGTTGAGGAGAAGAATGAAGTGCGTGTAGAGATGGGAGAAAACCCTTATAGGAAGATCTCGTGTTCTATGGAGCGCTCAATGACTTACAAAGGTATTGCTAAACTGCGCTATATTTTCTCATATATTGTTTAACTATTGTCTCTTCCTATTACTTGGCAGCCAAGCAGACCATACCATACGTCTTGCTTGGTATACCATATACGCATTGATCTTTTCTGATATCTTACTGAAAAGAGATGCGTAATCATTAATGGCAGACAATAAGTGAAAATTTGCCGCAAAATTATAGATCAGTTTTAGGAATCATTGAGACATAAAATCAAATTCAGTTTCACTCAATATACTGTCGAAACAACATTTATACCTATTATACAGTATTATAGCGTTATAAGCGTTATATACAGATTGTTTCACGAAAAAGTGAATGTGACGTCACAAAATTTACACTATTTTATGCTATAGTTTGTGACGTATTCATTCACTTTTTCGTGAGACAATCTGTATATAATATAAATGTCAATTGAGAAATACGAGGCTTAAACTCGAATCCTCTTAGTTTGCGGTTACGCCTCGTTTTCCAGAAAGTTTATACACTTCTAGTATCATAAACTCGGTCTTTGTCACAGCTGCCACTTCTTATATGACTCACAATCCACCGAATCCTGTGTTTATAACTTACTCTCTTATTAATGCAAAAAAAATCTATTTCTCTATTCTTTTAGCTAACATTAAACTAAATGAAGACATGTAGCGAAACGTATCCATCTATTACTGTTTTTTTACATAACTTATTATTCCTCACCAAATAAAAAAACAAAAACATTTTCACAGACAAATATTATATATATTTTCTTCGCACACAAACATTTATTGGCAATCACTTGGGAATTATCATCGCAATTGAAAATAACATTTAAAAAAAGTAGAAGAGAGCGCAACAAAATATGGTGAAATAAAATCAGAAAATATTTGTGCAGAATTTGAACGTTTTCTCTTAATTCGATAATTACTTTTGATGTGTTTGCTGCTATTGTTGAAAATGTGTGTAAGTATTATATGGTTGTGAATTGGTATTAGTTTAGTATAAAGTGGTATATAAGCACATAAATAGGGGAATAATGTAATCCGACGCATAGCCTATGTGTCACATGCCAACATCCAATTGCTCCTCAGTGACAGTGACAGTGCATTATGCTTGCCATGCATAAGCAAAGCTCTTCTCTGTTTTTGCCATTTTATCTGATAGTTAAGTCTTTAATTACTGACAAGAAGTGTGGCACATCTGCGTGCAATAATATAAAATAAGATTTCCAAAATATATCTCTCTTAACTGCTTAAGTTTTTCAAATGAACTTTTAAGACTTGGGTTCACTTGCTTTACTTTGCTTTCTTTTTGCTTTCATTTTCGTTATTTTTGTGTTTGTAAATATTTTCCTCCGCAAAGTTATACTACAATTACACGATACTCTTAAAACTAAAGCATTAGTAATCGCGTCTTCTCTCATTCACAATCTATTGTAAATGTTTGTTTCTGGTGTCCCAATGGGTTAGTTTATCATCATCTGTTTTTGGTCAATGAGACGAATTTTAATTAAACTATTGCTTTTTTATGGCACCAAAAAAACAATTACTAATTGAATTCAATTGCACTGTTTTTTTAAGAAAATAAAAATACTAATTATGTGATACAATACTTGGATATTCCCTCTATTTGTTCGAGCGTTTCAATTTTGTTCTTTATTTATTTAAATTATGTACAATAACTAATGCTATTTAAAGTTAATATAATTTATTTAATTTTGTAATCTATTGTTAATTTTTTAAATGGACAAAATAGGAAAATGTTTTTTGTGCCTTTTTTCATACGAATTTGTATACAATAATCTGCATTTTAAAAAAACTAGAAATTAAATATTGAAAAAATGGTGTAATATTCTTAAAAAACTATTATAATTAAGTCCAGTAACATTTCGTAAGTTTAATAAAACATTGGGTGCGCATATTTATAAATTATAACTTTAATATAAAATAGTATGTTATTTTAAGAAATAGATAATATATTAAGAAACTATTAGAATTCAAATGAAATAAAAGCCATTGTCTTCTTTTCTTAATATTTTTCTTATTTTCTGAATATATATTGCGTATAATTTTCGTATATTATGTCTCAATATTAAATAAACTAATGAGTTCGTGTCGTGCATTAATTTATGATTTCAAAGCAAAAATCTTTTAATTTTGGGAATAAAATTTATGCATTTTTTATTTATTTCCTATTAACCAATTATTTGTCAAATCGAGAAAAGGTTTGACAAATATTTCATACTTTTTACAAATTATAAAAATTAAAATTAAAATTTTTATACAACTAAAGTCAATATTGTAATTCATAACGTTTTCCCTGATATAAATTATTATAACTTCTTATAATTAGAGACCAAAAATTCACGAAAATCCATAGACCAAAAATATTATAAAACAAAGTTACAATTTTTACAATAAAATATATCCACGAATTAAACAAAATAAGTATATTTATACCAATTTAATGTTCCAGAAAATCCTGAGTTTTAATGTTAGATCATGTAATTTTATTATAATTCTGATTTCCATTTTTTAATGATCAAACTTTAAAATTTGACATTAAAACTTCCTATTAAACCCGCAAATATCAGTTGTTGTAAAATAATCTTTATTTAATTTAAAGTTATTCTAATTCATGAAAGATTTAACTGTTAGAATCAATCTAGAAAAATAATTTTTCACTAAATACAATAATATTATATAGAATAATAAAAAAAATTATTATCCTAAATTAATCCTGATGTTCGTACTTTTTCCTATTTCCTTCCTGAATTTAATCTGTTTTTTATCCTGAATTTTTCGAAATTAGATTATTTATTGACAAAACCACAAAATATTTCAAATGAGGTTAAGATAACTTTTTAACAGTTGTTGTACGAATTTTTTTAGCTGAAAAATAAAGGTTATTGTTAGAGAAGAGCTTCTAAGAAAACAGAGTTTCCAGACAATAAATATATTGTTTTTACGTATTATAGCAAAATAACACACTTTTTTAAATGTGTTTAATCTGTCAGAATTTATATTTTCACAATTCATTCTTACTTGAATATTAGCTGACA
>JAQGAW010000991.1:0-22302 GCA_034698025.1 Phthiracarus crinitus | reverse complement strand
ATAATAAAAGTTTGAATAATGCTTAAAAAACAAAATAAATATAATTGTCCAACAATAGAAACTATAATTAAATGTCAGAAAATATTTAATATACAAAAATTTGTAATATACTATTGAAATGACTTATAATATAATAAAAAGTGAGCTCATTATGTATGTTCATACTCTTTCTTGTTTTATTTAATTTTTTAAAATTTTGAGCTTAATATTCAAAACAAAATAGATTTTATAAAATCATACACTGTTAAATTTATAAGGTTTAGTAGATTTCAAGTAAATTTTTAAAATAAACGAATTGATATAATGAAAATCGGAGAACTTGATAAAAAGAAAATTCATTATAATAATTTAAATTCAATCAAAATTAAAGAAATTTCTAGCTTATTTCATGATAATAGACAAATCAATTTAAAACCAAATCGAAAAATTTCTTACAGTTAAAACATTACAAATTATTAATGTTTTAATAATGTAATATTGTTTGTTATTAATGTTTGGATGGTTGCATCACCGATTTTTCTTGAATAACTAGCGTTGTTTTACTTCCAAATTTTAATTTTGATTTTCATTAACTTTTATTTTTCTAAATATTTTCATATTTCACAAGGATGTTTTAAAATAAAAGTGAAGATAAATTATATTATAAATAGTGTTGTTTCGCTTTTGGGATGAAAAAGTAAAATCGAAAAAATATTTTAACTTTTACTTTATCTGAAGCGATTGATAATAATAATTACACAAAAGTAAAAGTAAAATTCAATTGATATTAAAATATAAATTAAAAGTAAAAGGAAAATACAATTGCATTTTAAATTTTTGAAAAATTAATGCAAAATTCAATTGAAATATAATATGTGAAAGCGAAAGTAAAATATAAATTTATTATCATTTACTTTTAAAATTTCAAATGAAAAGCGAATTAAAAAGCAAAAGTAAAATTAAATTTTCAATTACATTGATGGAGACTTCTTCCAGCCAAGAAAAACGAACGCAGTTATAGAAGTAGAATCAGAAGTCAATCGATTAAAAACAAATGCTAAACTCAACATCTCACTAAACTTCTTATGTAATTTGAACACAAATGGAATAAAGATTATATATCACAATGTACAGTCATTAGTAAAAAATTACAAAAATATGGAGATCGATAAAAATTATATGTCATCAGATATATTATTGTTTGCTGAAACTTGGCTGTTATGTGAAGAAGTAATTAAATTCGACAATTTTAATTTGGTTGCGCAGATAGCATCAAAGAAGGACAGAAAAGCGTATGGATGCGCAGTATACTCAAAACTGAAATGTGAAAAGTTATTTATAGAAAAGTTCAACCCAAATAAATCATCATACTGTAATTGCATTGGAATTAATATAAATAATATCGATTTAATTCTCGTATAAAAATCCGTTCAAACGAAAAATCAGGAACTATTGGCCTATATTAATGAATGCATTATCGAATGTAAAAACGAAAAATTTATCATTGTCGGCGATTTCAATATTGATGCTATAAAGGACTACAACGAAGAAGTCCTCGCTCAAATGATAAAACTTGGTTTTAAATTACTGAACAATGGAGTAACAACTTATGGAAATACTCAGATCGATTTAGTGTTCGGTCGTAGTATTTCTTTTGAAGTAAATCTGTATGAATCATATTTTTCGTATCAAAAACCAAAATGGTTTTCAATTTAAATTTATTCAACACTTAGATATTACTAATAAAATTTTTTTAGTTTAAATCCGTTTATTTTTAGTAATTAAATAGTTTGTTGAATATTATTCGTAAAAAGTGAGCTCTCTGTGAATGTGTGTTCTTGTTTATGAAATAAGTAATGTCTTAATTCAGAAATCTCTTTATAATTTTGAAAACATTTAATATAAAGAATAAATTATCTTAAGATAAATAAGAGAGACAAAAAGACAAATCCAAAAGCTCTTTTGGATGTAATGTAAGCTATTATAGTGTAAATAGTTTTGTTAAAATCATGATAGTATATGTTTGTTAAGTTTACAAATAATATATAGAAAGATAACAAAAAAATTTGAGTTAAATATTTATTATATAACAACCAATTGGTTTAGCCATCCATTTAAATAATATTAACAAATATAAGTTTAACATTTAAGTATATATTATTACTAATTTTCAGTTTCTAAAAAACAAAATTTTACAAAAAACATTATGTATATATATAATAAAACAGAACGGTCTTTATAATAAATTAGTGGATTCTTATCTCACACTCATAAATATTTATAATTCCTTGCTGTACAAGCTAACAACTTTCTTAATTAGTTAAAAGAATATTAAATATCAATTAAGTATTAAAAAGACTTAAGGATAAACAGAAATCGTTAAATCTTTATGCAGGACAACTCAATCTCAACAAAGTCTCAACAAGATATTCGGGTAAAAACTTGAAAAGTTTAAAATTGTAAAAGTTAAAATTTTAAATAGAAACTATTTTAAAAATATCTCATTATTTGATTCACAAATTCCAACAAATTCCTCTGAACGCTAAACTTTTATAAAAATGTCAAGATCAAATTTATTTTAAATAATTAAATATAAACTAACTACTAACAAATAAAATATTTAGCTCAAAATTTTGTTAAAATTGTTATTATTGATCTTGTCATAAAATAATAAACTACTTTAAATTATTTTTAATCTTAGCAACCATATAGCAATATAATTATAACAAAACCTTTTAGACGATATTAGCTTACATTTAGTCCAAGCGAGTTATTTGATTCGTTTTTTCTGTCTGTCTTTCTGTCTGTAGAAAGGTTTAATTATCTTAAGAAATTTTATTCCTTATATTAAAGATTTATACGTTAATTTACAATAATTAAGAGATTTTTAGAAAAAGACATTAAAAAACTTTAAATGTATTCGAACCATCAAAATATTGGTTAAATGGCTTTAAAAATATTCAATAAAAAAAATTAAAAACATCTATAAAAATGAAATCGGAGTAAGTGAAACAAGTAATCTCAGTCTAGAAATGAATCAATACTTGTTGAAAACATTAAAAATTTTTATTATCAAATAAAATCGAAATTAAAATAATATATTTGGCTAATTTAATTCAATAAGTTTTAGAAATCTATTATAATTTTTACATTCTTTGTTTTTAAATTAGTTATTAATTTGTATTTAGTTAACTCTTTTAAATTTTTCAATATTTTAATTTTTTTCATTTAATTATTTTTAAATGTTATTTTTAAAATTTTATTTATTTTGATATAACTGATATTTATTTGCAATTTTTATCAATTAAATGAATATGAAATTAAAAATATTTTCAAAATTATTACTAAACTTTCTAATATTATTAACATCACTAGTTTAAATATAAAATTAATTTGGTTTTATAATTATAATAAAAACATAATTTTAATTAAATATAATCTTAAAAATTTTATTTAATATTTCTTAATGTTAATATTTTATCTGATGTTTAATGTGAAGGAAGTATTTAACCTTCCAGCAGAACCCTGGCAGAATTTACTGCCACCACCAATTTAAGTGTTAATAATTTAAAAATTATAATTCACAGCTGTATAAGATTTTATTTTAAACAAAATCATATATATTTCAATTTTCCTAACAAAAAATTAGCCGAAAATTATTTGTATTTGCAAAATTATTAATTTTTATTTTAATCAATGCCAAAATTTTGTTCATCCTTTTTGTATAATATTCAATGCTATTATCCTGAAAAGTTGGTTTTATGGTATGTTTGTATTAAATCAGGCAAAAGTTACGCTAACCACTTAATATTGTAGCAGAAAATTTTTTGCGTATGAGCCTACTGGAAGCTGAATTCAGCTTCATTGATTAAAAACTCTGCCACATGTACTTATCTTGGAAGTTAGTTAACCATTCCACTGAAACGTTAAATATTTATTTAATTATAATAAAGTCTTTTATAACTTCCCAATTATATATTAACTATTTTTTGTTAATAAATTAAATAGTTTTTATTAAAAATATATACAATTTAAAAATTTAATTCAATAAGTTTAAGATATTTTTTAAAAATTTTACATTTTATATTTTAAAATTAATTATTAAAGTTATTTTAGATGCCTTTTTTTGATTTTTTAAATATTTTAATTTTTCTTTTTAATTTTATTTAAATATAATTTTTATATTTTCTTAACCTAAATAACATTTACAATTCGATCTTATTTGCAATATCATAAAAATTAAAATATTCCCCAACTTAATGTAATAAAATCATAATAAACGGGTTCGATCTGACGAATAAATATGTACATTTGGAATTTATTTAATCTCTTCCTTATAATTCGTGTTATTATAAATATTTATGTTATTTAAAAACTGGATAGTTTTCCGAAAATCGAGTTTAAGTACTAAATTATATCTTGAACTAGTCATAAATCCTTTTTATATTTAAAATTAAATAAATTTCATAACAATTAACTAAGGATTCTGAAAATGTTTTTGAAAGATTAATCTTATCGATTTTTCAATTAAAGTAAACGAATAAAATATTTTTCACCTCCTTTTCTAACGAATTACAAATCCTTAATTATTTTATTGTTGTGTTTATTTAATCGCAATTTGTTTTAATCATTCATTCGATTCATTCGACTAATTATATATTTGATTCGATTGGCAATATAATAATAATATCGATAATATTAATTACAATTAAACAATTAATTTGATTCTAAGTGATGCCAAAATGGCTCACAAAACATGCTGTTTTTACAGTAAAAAATTAGTTGAAATTATATTAATGTTAACCGTTTAGCGTTCAGAACTCAACTGAGTTTCAAATATATATTTTACACATAACGTATTGAATAATACGTTATACAAACGTTTTAAAATAGTAGTTACTTATGTGAAATAAATGATGTCACATCACTCTTCCCGGTCTTATAAATTTAGGCGCGGGTGAAATACGGTTCGATTTGAGAGATGTGAATAATTGATGTTTGACCAGTATCTAACTTTTCAGTTTTGTAGTTCACATTATTATTCATTTTCCGATTGACTTTGAATGGTCCTTCATATTTAGGTGTTAGCTTGTTATTTGATGGATGATTAGCCGGTATTCACTTTTTAACCAATTCATTAACATTAAGTGTTAGCGACGGATGCATAAGATCGTAGTTATGTTTACAAATCTCTTTGAATTTATTGCTCTTAGCTGTAGCTACGCTTCTGATTGAATCGATATCTGAATTCTCAGGTAAATCGTTGCCAAACATTAGCTGAATTGGCTTAAATCCAGTAACTGTATGAACTGTATTGTTGTAGTTCAGTACTACATCACTTAAAACTGTAGATCATTTCAAGTTTGGTTTATCTAAAATAGCCATACGAATACCTTTGACGAGTGTGTCATTTGCTTTTTTATTACATCCATTTGTTTGTGGATGATAAGTGGATGTAAAGCTTTGCTTGATAGCGTATTCATCGAGAAATCGTTTAAGTAATCGACTTTTAAAATTTGTTCCGTTGTCTATCAACAATCGTTTTGGTTTATTCTTTGATAATATTGGCTTTAACATTTCGATTATACTTTGCGTTGAGTTATTTTTAGTAGCTTTAACTCATATGTAACGTGAGTGGTGATCAATCAGTACTTGTATGTACTTCGCTTTAGTACTACGAGCTGCAGATCCCATCACAACTGAGTCTAAAGCCCACAATTCATTTGGAGATTCAGGTGTTGATAACGGAGTCAGTGGTCCATATGTTGGATGGTTTGATGGTTTAATCAATTGACATGTGTGACATGTCTTAATGTGTTGTTTGATACTTGTGATCATATCACACCAAATATATTTCTGTGATATTTGTTTTATTGTCCGTCTGATCCCAGGATGATCCGCTTGTTCATGATATAGTAACATAAAATCATTTATATTCGATTGAGGTATCACTGGATTAAATTTATTTTTAAACTGTTAACAGATGATACCATACTTTAGTTTGAATTGTTTAGTCATTTGTAATTTGGCATCAATTTGCCATTTCTTAATGGTTTCCGTTGACATTGATTCGCTTTTAAAATTGTTTGAAACCATAATTGTTTCCATAGGAGCATGTGATAATTCGTCCACGTGTTCCATCTTAGAACCTGATCGATGCTCGATAGTGAATGTGTATAGCGATAAAATGTTTGACTAACGATATTGTCTTCTATGATTATTTTTGAAATTCAATAACCATTTCAAAGCTTTGTGATCAGTGATTACTTTGAATTGCGTTCCATCCAAATATACGTTAAAGTTTTCGATTGAGTCAACTAATGCTAAACACTCGAGTTATGAAGTCGAGTAACGCGATTCAGTGTCGCCAAATCTGCGACTGTAGAAAGCAATTGGATGTTTGTCCTGATATATTATACCAGAGGTCCCTATAGTACTCGCATCCGTATGTAATTCCGTTCTTAAATTCGGATCAAAAATCTTGAGAACAGGTTCAGATGCTAAGTCTGATTTCAATTTATTAAAGCTCTCTTCTTGCTCTTCTTTCCAATTAAAGGGTACGTTCTGACGGAGTAATTAGTACAATGGATTTGCCTTTTCAGCAAAATCTCTGATAAATTTGCGATGATATCCCATTAATCCTACAAATCGGTGTTACTGTTTTACATTTGATGGCTTAGGATCTTCCAGTATTGCTTTAACTTTTGCTGGTTGCGGTTTAATACGACCATTACCAATAAGTAACTGAGAACATCCATCTCTTCAACACAAAACAAACATTTATCTTTATTTAACTTTAGATTATATTTGCGTAAGCGTTCGAATACTTGTCATTCTGTGACTTCCAATCTTGTCCATGAGTACCGATATCGTCGAAAAACTTTTCAACATTTTCGATATCGTTGAGTGCTTTCTTTAAAATTCTGTTACAAACTGATGGCTGATTCTTCCCACAAAATGGCATAACAATCCATTCAAAATGTCCGTCTTGAGTACTGAAAGCAGTCTTTTCAATATCATTTGGGTGTACAGGGGAATGCTAGCAACTTTTTTTCACAGTTGTCAATGATAGTTTGTATGAGTGGTATTGGTGATGGATCAGTAATCGTTATTTCATTTAGTTTACGATAATCTAAACATAGTCTGTATGTGCCATCTTTCTTCATTGCTACCATTACTGGGGCACTATATGGACTTACAGAATCTCTGATGAATCCCTTAGCCTTTAATTCATCAGTCATTTGCTTGATAATTGCTCTTTTATGCGATGATAATATATGTGGCTTTTTATACACTGGTTTGTTATGAGTTGTCCTGATTCTAAAATATTCTAAATCACATCTTCCAGTATTGCCATCTTTAGCGAACACATCATTGTATTGTTTAATAATTTCATTCATTTCTGCTATGCCCTTAGACATATGTTGCTGTTTACTGTTGATGTGATCGACATTTGATTTACCGATACCAACACTTGATTGCATTAATGTCATTAGACATGTATTTATAAATGATTTCGTTCCACAATATTTATGATTACGTTTAGATTTGCTTTGATTAGCTCTAGTTGTCTGTGATTCCTCTAATGTTTTGTTGTGTAACGTCTTATTCGTTAAATCGATACTTAAATTAAATTCTTTACCGAAATTTACACCCAATAATAGTGTGTAAATGAATTCGTTTAGTAGTATAACTTCAATAGACTTCGTCACTTTGTTTATTGTTATTGGAATAATCGCTTTTCCAATTGATTTAGTAGTACCGTAAGCCATAACGATATTCACTTTATTGCTATAATCAATCTTAAGTTTGAAATATTTAGCCGTCTGCAGACTCATCATATTGATTGTTGAGGCTGTATCCAAAACTGCATTATAAAACGATCTCTTAATCATAAGCGGTAAAAAATGAATTCGTTTAATGAGTGTTCAATCGCTTTTGTTTAACCGATTGTGTTAGTGTTGCGATTTGAGAAACTTCTGGTTAACTGTTGGTTTCTCTTCCGCGGGTTTAGCATTCATTTTGTAATTCGGATAGTAATGTTCACAGTCTTTTGCCCAATGATAGGCATTGGCTACTCCTCTCTTTTTGCAGATAAAGCATGGCTTTGGTGGACAAGGTTTGCCACTTGTTTTCGTGCCATCAACTAAATTAGGTTTTGAGTCGTTCGGTTTACTTGTGCTTCATTTGTCACAATGTTCTATTGTGCACGTGTTTTTCTATTTCTTCCTTTCGGAGTTAAATGCCGGATTTGTTTGATTGAGTTGATGATCGGATTCAGTTCTCGACGCCAACTTTTAACCACTGCTGGACATCACTGACTTGTGCCGCGTATAACACTGTTCGCATATGTAGTGGTAACCCATCCGTTAACTCATCGATAATAAGCTCTGTTTTAAGACCAGTCTGTTCTAAAAGTTGTAATTTATCATCAAAATAGCTTCGCACCGACTCTTCTCTCCTCAATTTTCTTAGCTTTGCTGATATCATTGGTGATACCAATTTGACATTAAAGCGTGTGATGAAAGCTTGTTTAACTTCATTCAATGTTATCGCTTGTTTAGCCAATAGTTTAGCACTGAATTGCGTTGAGAAATATATCAATGCATTACCATCGAGATATTGGTTTAACTTCATGATCTTCTGTTCATCAGTTTTGTCCATGAATCCAAACTCGAATAATAGTAACCAACTTTTAATATCGATTGAATAATATGTAACAGTGTTTGTGTTATACAGATTACTAAGGATGTGATTTAGCGGGTAAGTCCCGATTTTAAAAATGCTTTGTTTTCTTCGGAAAATTCCTTTTAATTAAAAGATTTAATTTCGTTAATTAAATTTATATAAAAATATTTTTCCCTGTTTTCCCCGATTTTTAAGATTTTTTAAAAATCTCCCGATTCCCGATTTTCAGTAAATTTGTAATAATATTCCCGTTTTACCAAACTTTTAGAAAGTTAAAAATTGTTTTTAAAGAAAATTTTAATGTGATAAATTTTTGTTTCTAAGTTTAAAATTATTAAATATGGACATCTTGTTTTTGTGGAAGCTGAGCCTTATTTTTCACAGTATAAACATTTAATAAGCTTAAATTAACCGAAATAAAAATAAAAATGGTATGATATAATTCAATTTAACTCTTTTTGTTAAATTAGAATATGTACTGAAATTGTTTAATTAAATAAAAATTTCCAAACTTTTTTCTAAATGCGTCAATTGCAGTTTATATTGCTCTTTTTTATTTCCCGATTTTGCTCTTTTTAGTCCTGTTTTGTAACATACTTACAGATTACCATTTTTTTAATAACATCTGACAATCGAAAAACGTATAATAGTGATGTTTTGGCATTTGACATATTTTGGCTGTAATATCGGATATTTCCCTATTTTTTTTAATCTGAAATTTATTTGAGGCTATTTTGCATGTTTAATTTTTTGGCCTCTTCCATTCGAAAACCTTTTTGAAATTAAAAAGCAATTAAATTAAAAAGGATTGTTATTTAAATCGAAATATAATTAAATTAAAAATTTAAAAAATAATAGAAATTGAAATTTTATCGAAGCAAACATTAATTTAAAAATGAAATTGAAAATTAAATTGAAATAAAATTTAAATTAAAATTTAAAAAAATCATATGGAAACAATAATAATAGGAACTAGCGGCAAAAAAATCATTTTAACAATAGCCAGATATAATGACCATATATATTTATGACTTCTAACTCGTGTTGTATCGTTTTAGTATTTTGAATTTTGATTGTATTTTAATTTTAATTTTTGCTTTAATAATCATTTCGATTGTATTTTGATTTTGATTTTATAAAAAACTCAATTTTGATTGTATTTTGATTTTGCTTTTGATAAAATTTATAATTTAAACTGTATTTTGATTTTGCTTTTTGGCAAAATACAATTTTGATTTCGTATTTTAAATTTTGATTTTCTGTATAAAATCAAAATAAAAATCAAAATTATTTGGAACTTTCAATTTGATTTTGATTTTTTAATAAAAGTTTTATTTAAATTGTATTTTGATTGTATTTTACAGTTTTAAAAACATTTTGATTGTATTTTAATTTTGAATAATAAAAATCAATAGTCGAAAATAATTTTGATTTTTAATTTGATTTCAAAATGAGATACAACACTACTTCTAACAACTATAGTTAAAAACTATAGTATATGTTATAAAAATATTTAAAATAAACTATTTTGTGATCATATCCGAATTTTAGTAAATTAATTTCATTCTATTATAATTTATAATATAATTCAATAATATTTCCTGTATTTATATATAGCGATCTAAAGTGTTAATGCGCATTTTACGTGCAAATTAAAATAATAAAGCATTTATATTTGCTAATATGATAATAAAAGAAATATCAGTCATTAGAATAACGAAAAATCTTGTAATATTATTGGCAATAATCTAATCTTTTCTTGAAAATTACTTTTTAGATTGTTTATGATTTAAAATATGTAATACAAAATTATAAAAATTTAAGACTTAAATTATTGGTTAAATAAGAATAAGAAATTCATTTTCTTTAAAATGGATTACCTTGAGAAAAATTTGAAATGAATTAATCAAATAATGGCCAAGTATAATCAAGAACTTAGACTAAATATGTTAACACTCGTTTAAAACAAAAATTATAGCAAAAATAATGTTACTATAACAAAATATAATTAAAACTAGTTTCAATAATAGCTTTTATAATACTTATGATATTCTCATAGTCTAGTTCTAAATTAATTTAAAGCTTAACAATAAATGATTCATATTTGTAAAATAACTAATTGAAAAATTAATTTCAAAAAGTAGTGCATAGTTATTTATTAATTAATTAAACAAATAAATATAAAATTTATTTATTGAATTTATATAAATTAAAGAGTTATTTATAAGGGAGATGATAACGGATATGCTAAATATGTAATAAATTAGTTCTTATTAAAATTAATTGTAATGCGTGAAAAGAGTGAAAACCGAATTAAAAATTTGATTGGCAACTCATCAATTACCACGAAATGTTTCTATGAATATCAAAATGAAGATAATAATTTTAAATATTTAAATTGATGTTTAATTTTTTGAATATTCAACAAGGTTTGACAAAACTATTATTATTAGCTTACGATCGAATTAATTTTAATAATAATCTGATCATATTATAATTTGCCACATCGGAATCGGAATATGCCACATTGAATTTCGGAAAATTACATTCTTATTCTTTTTTATTTAAATCAATAAATGTAAAAACTTATTTAACACTTCAGTGGAAAAGTGGGATAAAAACGACCCCAATGCTTCTGCGCACTAATAACTTTTTTATCCTAAAAGTGATTTTCTTGGGGTTTTAGATATGCCTCAATTAATTATTTCTCATTATATCAGTATTTTTTCATTCCTTAAACAGTTAAAACAAAATTTATATTAACCCTAAAGTAAGTACGGGGCATTCAATTACCCCGTAATACCTTAAATGGATGTCAATGCTTTTCAATGCGATTTTCTTCTTTGAGTTAACATTTTCTTTAAAACACGAAGAGTTTAAGCGTAGGGGATGCAGCGCATAAAATGTAATGCGCAATGCACTGTGGAAGGGAGGAAAATATAATTATCCCAAAATACCTTAAATGGAATTTTTTTGGTAATACCACTTAAGTGTTAACACGGTATATGCCAGAATAATATCTTAAGATAGTTTTAAATTAAGATAGTTTTTGTCATTCGCTTTCTTCTATCGCTATTAACTTTTAAATTTTTATATAAACTTTTTCAGTATTTCTTGTAATATAGTTGTTTTTTTAAATCAGCATTTGCCACTTTAAATTGTAGATTATTCCATACACAATCATATTAATTTAAATTATTCGTTATAAAAATACAATTAGAACGGAATATTCAACAGTTTAATAGGATTTAATTCTATTTTTGCCACTGTTTACAGATATTTCTTCATAAAATAATGGAATAAGCCAAATATAGCGGAATATGCCGCAGTTATGTATTATTTTCAGAATATAATGCTTTTGAAAAATGAATATCTTTTTTTATCGATTAATTTTGATTGCATAATGATTATTTGAAGATAGAAGTCTTTTTGAAAACATTTTACAAGATAGTAGTTTTTTCGAAAAAAAATCCCTTAATTAATATAAAGAACTAGTATAATCCCTTAATAAACATAAAGAAAAGGAAAATGTCTTAATTAATATAAAGAAAAAATCCCTTAATAAATATAAAGAGCACGGACTTACAGACGGACATACCCAAATCAATATATCTGACAAATTTTGAAAAGTCTGATAAAAAATGTATAATAAATAAAAATCATTATAAACCCATTAATTAAAGTCAATCATGATTTATTTAAAATAAATATACAACTGTAAATTTATTTAAATACTGATTCTAAGGTAAATAGTTTAAAATAAGTTTAAAAATAATTATTGATACGATATAATTAATTAATAAGTATGTATATTTCATGTAAGCTTAAAATCATTGAATTTTATTTTTTTTTCATTTTGTCGAAATTTGATAGTTTAAAGATTTTAATTTGAAGAACCCTACTAGTCATCTAAAATTTGGCAGTTATTAATTTAATGGCTCAAAGACTGTTTTTAGAATTCAAATAATCTCATTTACATTTGAATAAAAATTGCTTAATTATAATCCACAGAAAAATTGACTTCTACTACACATCAATTAGTTGAAAAACTTTTACGAACTTTAAACTTTAAACCAATCAACAATTGGAATCTGTTTTAAGATAAGAGTATTTTTTTGCATTTTTGTTGATTATTTTATATTAATAAAAGGATTTTTTTGAAGATAGGAGTCATTTTTGAAGAAAGGAGTCATTTTTGAAGAAAGGAGTCATTTTTGAAGAAAGGAGTCATTTTTGAAGAAATTAATCATTTTTGAAGAAAGGAGTCATTTTTGAAGAAAGGAGTCTTTTTTCTAAGATGTAACGGGCAGACGGACTTATAAATAAAAAATATAAAATATTAATAATTGAATAAGATAAAACAAAGTATGAATGAAAGTACCAACAAATAAAAAGTATTAAAATTTAAATAAATATAGAAGCTAAAAAATTAAATTTTTAAATAAATTATTTTAAAGCATATTTTAAGTTAATCACTTTAATAACATAAGTTTCTAAGAGTTGACTATTTTTAAAAGTAAGATATAATTAATTATTTTTAACTCATTATACAAGAAGAAAATTGAATTTATTTTTGAATTTGATCACTATTTCTGATTAATTAAGTGAAAAGAATATAAAAAATTTTAAGTTTTTAAGTAAATTTAAATTATTATCATTTCTAGGAGAATAATTAGTCGTTTAAAAGCTTAAATCCGAAACGATTCCAATCCGACAAGCTTCAACCCCACCAGACCCGAATTCAACATTCTGTAACATAATCCTAACTGACCCGATTATCATAACATTTTTATAAATCAAATATTTTTGCAAAATTTTCCAAAAAATATTGAAAAACTTAAAAATAATTAATAAAACGTGATATGTGTTTTTTACATAAGACCGTAAGTAAACATTTAAATATGGCACACTTATTACATGGGTTTTTCCAACAACAAGTGTCAATTTTAGGAGAAAGTTATGTGTTCTCGGGAAATAAGGTGGCGGGGAAAAATAGTATTATGATTAGACTGACAAGACTATTTTGAGTAAAAACTGGATTTTTCTAAAAATTGATTGGATTTAAAACTGGATATTGACATAAGGCATTAAAATTTTCATTTTTTGCATTTGATTAGAACTGGACAGGTATAATTAAACTTGACAATCAAGTGCAAAATGGACGTTCTGGTCAGCCTAATTTTGATGAGCTGAAAAATAAAAAATTTCAATTTTGAAAATCAAAATATAATAATTTTGAAAAATAACTTAAAAATTGTATAAAATTAAAAATATTGTGGAATATTCTGCTATTTTATTAAGAAATTGTGGCAAAAAATGCAATAAAAACCGATTAAACTGTGGAATATTCCGTTTTATTGTGGCATATTCCGTTATAATTAAATATTTATAACAATTAATTTTAATTTAAATGTATAAGAATTTAATAATAAATATTTTAGAGTGGTACATGCCGATTTAAATAAACTACTATATTTCTTATGAAATAACTAAAATTTTACATATAAATTTCAAAGTTTGAAAACATAACAGTTATAACGGTAGAGAGCGATAGTAGAGATCAAGCGACTAAAAACTATCTTAATTTAAAACTGTAAAGACAGATATAGCGACGGTTTCGATCTTACTTTTATATTATAATTTTATTTTTATTTTATAATATGTAATGGCATTCATTTAAAAATAATGAATTTAAAAATTAATGTTCATAATGCTAAAGAGTATTAAACATTTAAATAACATTTTGAAATTTTTTATTATTTTCACAAACTGTAATTATTTTTAATATGCTAGTAATTAATCTGTTAAATAGACTAAATATTTATAAGTTGGTTCAGCATCAATTATATTTATTTATAAATGCAAATTATTTGTACTTTATTTGTTTTAATTGACTATAAAAATGTTATAATTTTAAATTGATTAAATTTTACTATAATAAGTATTTCTATAAAACTGTAAATTAAATCATAAAATTTTCATTATATTTACAAGATTATTTTGCATTTATTAAAATGAGAAATGTCCATAAGCCTTGAATAATGAATTTAGGCAAAAATATTTTTCAAAATCAGATATATGTATTTGTTATTGTCTTTCTTCTATCTTAATACTGTAGGGTATAAAAACTTACATCACATCACTAATAGGTTACATTTCCATACTTTTACTGTATTACTTATGACTGTACTTCTAGTTTTACTAGAAGTATTGTGACTTACAATATTATTCAAAACAATACAATACTAATAGTTTAGTATCACTTCCGTGTTAATTCTTAATGTTATGTATTATTAGGATTACACGTGTCACTTACTTACTTACTTACTCTCACAATGTAAAGTCACGTTTGCAGTATAATTATATTTATTCCATGCTTTACTTTTTATATACATTAATAAAGTATTTTGTATCGCAATTGAGTTACTTTTCTTATGCTTATTAATGCCTATGTTATAAATTGCTTTAACTTACGTGAGCAGTGGTAAGGCTGCTTCAAATGTTTCACGTGGTTCTTTATATTCCTCTACAGTAGTGACAAGCATTAATGCGCAACACCACAGCTGCTGGACCTACAACGTTCGAATACTACTAGTCAGATAAACAACAGAATTTTAACGCTGTTATTCAACAGAATCTGTCTGTAGGATCTTCAGTACAGAATTATTCATTTCTACGCGATGTTCCCTATTGGAACCATTGACGCGTTCGACAAGAAGACAGCGAAATTTACGAATTACATCCTCCGTCTAAGAGCCTTCTTCGCCGTCAATGCCATTGAGGACGAACTACGTGTCAATGTCTTCGTCGAAATTATGGGTGAAGCGATGTTCGAGTTGGTGGTGATCTTATGTACGCCGGTGGACACAATGAAGAAGACCTTCGAAGACCTTCAGGACCATTTCGAGCCTCCATCGTTCGAAGTCGCGGAACGCCATACCATCCTGGCGCAACGACAAAAAGATGGAGAAACACTCGAAGAATCCGTGTCAGACCTGAAGAATATGTCAATTCATTGCAATTACGGGGAATTTCAACCGTAAGTTCTTGGCGATCAATTCGTAACCGGTATACTTTCGGACTCTACAAAGCGTCGCATAGTAACGGAAAAGGATTTGACTTTCGATAAAGCGGTACACTTGGCTATACAAATAGATGTGACCGACAAGGATATAATTCATTAACAAACTCCTTCAACCTCTTCCGTGGTTCCAGGAGTCGATAAAGTCCATGCAAAGCCTAAATTTAATTCAAAAATCAAATACAGAAGAAGGCCTGCTTTAAAGCAGAACGTTGAAGGTCCGTCTACTTCATCAACTCTTCAATGTGATAGGTGTTGCTCTAAGGATCATTGGGCACCTTTATTTCGTTTTATTCATACGATTTGCAACAATTGCAAAAAGAAAGGACATTTAGCAAAAGTGTGTCGTCAATCCAAGTCTACAAATACAAAAGCTATTAAAGGATCAGTTGGTACAGTACTCCACACGTCAAGGGATTCAGCTCAAGACGCAATCATTATTTTTGTGGCTATCAACAAACATATTGTGAAAATGAAATTGGGTACTGGAGCCTCGTACTCACTTATTGGTGTCGATAATTGGCAATCGAATGGAAGCCAGCAATTACAAAGTCCGCTGACGTACTACGAACATACAACCGACAACTCCTTTCAATGATTGGTTTATTCAAAGCATCGGTGACCATCAACAACAAAACAGACAACCCAACAATTTGTCGTTCGCCACAAGTCCTTAACTGCGTTTTTGGGTCGTTACCTGTTGGCAAGGTTTCAAATATTCTAGTCGATGGTCAGCACAAAGCTGAATCCAAGTTCTAATTTAATTAATACTCTAACAATTAAGGATGTGTACGTGCAGTATCCCACTCTATTTTGGAACAGTTAAAGGGAGTTTCGGTATTCCTCGACGATAATTTCATCGGAGGAAAGGACAACGCCGAACACGATCATAATTTACATGCTGTTCTCAATCGTTTATAATATCGTTGAATGAAATAAAAGAAAAACAAAAGCCTCATTGCTCAATCGTCCATCGAATTCTTAGGACACATAATCAACGATGATGGTATCAAATCTTTTCGAACCAAAATTGAAGCTATAATTAAGGCACCTAAACCAAAAGATGTTAAAGACGTAAGCAGTTTTCTGGGTTTTGATAACTATTATAAATATTCATACCGAATATGTCTACAGTGGGTTGACCTATTGAAAGTCACTACAAAGTGGAAGTGGTCTCAATTACATGTCAAGTCTTTCAATCAACTGAAGACTTGTATTACTTCAAGTTCATTGCTTTTACACTACGATTCATCGCTTCCTCTTATTTTGGAATGTGAGGCTTGTGGGTATGTTATTGGATGCGTTCTTAATCACCGATTACTAAATGTTGATTTAAAGCCAATTGCCTTCGCATCTAAAATCTTATCGTCCGCTGAGCGTAACTACTCACAAATTAACAGGGAAACGCTTTCAATATTTTTCGGTGTGAAGAAATTTTACAAATATTTATTCGGTCGGCAATTCGAATTATTCACCGATCACAAGCCTTTGATCATGGATTTGGGTCCAAAAGGACACATTATGTCAGTGTCCGCTACCATATTACATCGTTGGGCAACTAATCTTCAGTCCTACAATATTTTAATTTTGTTCCGACCAACGAAAGAACACGCTAACTGCGACTACTTATCGCGATATCCGCTTTCGGTTATTGACGACCAATGAATTCCTAAAGATTTCTCGGATATTTCATCTACTATTGCATTCATTGAAGAGATTGATACATGTCCGGTTACCTACAAACAAGTAAAGGATGCAACAAAGAAGGACAAAAAATTATTTGTAATCATAAGCATATTCAGTCTCGATGACCATTTGATAAATGTCCAAACGTTAACTTGAAGCCATATCATAACAATCGGAATACATTAACGTATAACGATGGTTGCGTCATGCTTGGTCTTCGTATTTTAGTACCGGTTTCCTTACGTTCAAAAATTTTAAAGTATCTTTATGAAAGCCATACTGGTATCGTACGTATGAAGTCAATTGCACGTGGCTATGTTTGGTGGCCTAACATTAATTCTGCTGCGGAGTAAGTGGCGAAAGCGTGTTCGCAATATGCGGAAGTTCAGTAGTCTCAACCTAAAGCTACCGAACATCCATGTGCGTATCCTGAGCGTCCATGGAAATGAATTCATTTAGATATTTGTGGTCCAGTCTTAGCAAGATTTGGTTGGTTTTTGTCGACGCTTACTCAAAGTGGATCGAAGTGGCATATTTCGCATCAATGACTAACACTGAACAAGTTATTCTTTCATTCTTTTCGATTTTCTCGCGCTTTGGTCTACCGGAAGAGATGGTCAGCGACAGTGGACCGCCATTTACTTCAACAACGTTTCTGGCATTTTGTAAAGAACGCGGTATTACTCATTGTTGTACAGCACCGTACCATCCGGATTCAAATGGTAAAGCGGAACGATTCGTACGTGTATTCAAGGACTGTATGCTGCCGTATAGTTCAGTTAAAGATTGGGAGTACGTTGTACTCAATTTCCTGCTATCTTACCGAACAACTCCTCACACGAAAACAGGAAAGACTCCTTCAGAATAACTGCTTGGTCGTAATGTACGCACAAAATGGGATTTATTAATGAACAGCCATAGGGACAATGTTAGCAAACCACAAACGAGACAAGTTGGATAAAACATTAAACCAGCACGTACTTTCATAGTTGGTTATCCGGTTTGGACTCGTGACTACCGTCTACAAAAAAAGTGGATTCAAGGATAGATTGCAGAAGTTCTAGGTCTAAGCAATTATACAATTTCAACTTCTGTTGGTTCATTGAAACATCATATCAACCAGATTCGCAAACGTATCCTCGAGTTGGCAGACATTAATGTATTACTTATGACTGTACTTATAGTCTTACTAGAAATACAGTGACTCACAATATTATTCAATACAATACAATACTAATAGTATAATATTACTTCCGTGTTAATTCTTAATGCTATGGATTATTAGTATTACACTTGTCACTTACTTACTTACTCTCACAACGTAAAGTCACGTTTGCATTGTAATTATATTTATTCCATGCTTTACTTATTATATACATTAATAAAGTATTCTGTATCGCAATTGAGTTACTTTTATTAAGCTTATTAATGCCTTTGTTATAAATTGCTTTAACTTACGTGAACAGTGGTAAGGCTGCTTCATAGGTTTCACGTGGTTCTTCATATTCCTCTACAGTAGTGGCATGCATTAATGCGCAACACCACAGCTGCTGGACTTACAACGTTCGAATACTACTTGTCAAATACACTACAAATACAAATTATTTTTATTTATTAAGGAATTTTAGACTTTATCCAACTATATTTATTAAATATTTTATTTGATATTTATAATTAACAGTATCTGCCATTCAGTATCGAATAATATTAATGTTGTTAATAAATTGATAACAGAATCGGCTACTTAAAAATCGTATATAGATAATTTTTATACATATGAAATTTGACAACAGAATAATAGTTATTCTTAGCACCTTTCACTATTTAATCGTAATATAATGATTTCGTGAAATCTGCAAATATATAACCATTTAATAGAACAAATTCACCAATTTTTACTATTTAAAATTAAACAAGCAAACAGCGGTGTTGTGTCTATTATCGCAATATTATGTAAATTATCAATATTTCTAATCCAAGGAATTATTGAATAAATACATTAAAAATATTAGAAATTCTTGTTATTGGTTTGAATTAATTTTATTGTTTTTCTATAAAATATTTTTAAAAAATCAAACCAAACCACTTTCAAAAAATAGAAACCAAATCAGACCAAACCATGACTTATTGGTTTAAACCATTAAATAACCATTATAAACAAAACCTATAGCACCTTTACTAAAAAGTATTATATTAATATTGTTCAAGACATTTATTGGGAAAATAACGAAAGTTAGCCTGTTTGTATGTGTCATCACTATGTCATTTCAGAAGTAACAAAAATAAAATATTATTTAATGTATTACTGGATAACAATTTCTTTTCGCCTTTCAAAAAACTTTGTTCATTAAATATTATGCGCAACACCCCAAAGTATAAAATCTTTTTCTAAAAAGAAAATATTAAATCAAAGAAGAAAATACCATTGAATGCATTGTCTTTAATGTATTATCCGAATATAAATTGCCACATACTTTATGGCTAATGTAAATTTTATTATTATTGATTATGAAAAGATTAACTACTAAGTTACGAAGAATCAATTAACTGATACTTATCTAAATCCCCAAAATATATCCACTTAATTAGATCTTCCACTGAAGTGTTAAAACTTATATTTAAATATTTCGGATATTAATTTTTATAAAAATCTTGTTTTAGAATTTTAAAATATTTCAAAATATTCTGTTTTACTTCCAATTAAATATTTCCGATTAAAGTTTGATAAAAATTTGGATTAAAAAATTTAAATAACAAATTTCAATTGAATATTTGATGTCAATAAATTCCGTTAAAAAATTCTAATAATAAATGCTGGTAAATAACACCTATCACAACATTTCATGTGTTATATGACACATCATGCAATATATTTTTATAATTCAAGACTATTTAAATAAAAATTTGGAATAAATAATAACATTTTGATTTTTTTAAAAATGTATATGAAATTGTTTCTATTATAAATGGAAATAACATTTCAAATATCAGTATAGTGAATTTAACTATTAAACAGGATAAAATTGAATATTTAATTTTAATTTAATTGAAAAAATTATTAAAATATTAATATAAATTTTTTATTTATAAATAATTATGGGGGAAAGCTCAAGCTCATGTAAGCTAGCTTGAGCTCATTACAAGCTAAATGACAAATTTGTTTGAAAATAAAGCTCATTAGCTCAGATCCTTTGGCTTCAAGATTTGTAAGCTCAAGCTCAGCTATTTAACCGTTGAGTGTTGTTATATAAGTAGAGTTCTTGCCCTCCTGGCCAGAACTCTACTTCATTAAATGATAATAATGACTTTATTTTGCTATTAAAATACATTGAAACCCCCGCTCTGTTGCCATAGAAATATCAGCTATGCTATGAACGGTGGCTGCAGTGCACACAACACAACCCAAATATTATACAGTAAGTAATACCCTTAACTGAATAAGCATTAGACATTTGAAACAAACTAACAGAAAAACGGTTTAGTACTTTATTTCGTGCAAACGCTTTTGCAATATCTATACGATTACGTATAAAAATGGACCAAATATTAGTTGGCATTTAATACAGTTATTCATATAAATCAAATTTTAAAGCATTGATAGTTTATCTATTTTACGTGTTATTTACGATAAATTAAAGTATAAAGTATTTGTTTACCAAAATAATTCATTTTCCTAAAAAATCATGACATCAAACAGCGAAATAAACGCATCAAATTTATCGGAAGAATTGAATGCATTCTTGAATGGTTTGCCGACATTCGTCGATACAGAAGATGTGTTCAATTTTGATGAACGATCGATACGTGTAACCGATAATAATGCGAAACATAGTGAATATGGTATTAGTTATATGAAGAGAACTCGTGCCACAATCTTTCAAATGCAAATCAAAGGTAATCATTCATTTATTTATGATAATTAATCCTTAAACACATTTTACTATTTTTATTTAGATATATCGGCAAAATTGTGACACAAAATGAATATTTTAGTGATAAACGCGATGAAGAAAGTGTTAGCAGTGATGATGATTGTGATGAACACGACATCAGTGGTGATCGTAGGGATAGATACGAAAATAGCGATGAAAAAAATAGTGACGAAACTAATAATGAATCAGAAGAGGAGTTAGAATTTTATACTGAGAATATATCGGCGCCAAACGATACCATTGATGACGATATCGATGAAAGTAATGATAGTTTTAATGACAGCGAAACCGACTCAATTGGTGTTAATGACAAACAATTGAAACAAAATGATAATAATTGTGACGAAAACAGTGACGTTATTGTTAATCAATTTTCAAACATCGATGTGAGTAACGATGAGATTTTAAAAGGAGTTGCCGTTAAAAATCAATTGATAATTTGGGACAAATTGCTTGAATGCAGGATTAAAATGCAAAAGCTTTTGATTGAATCAAATAAATTACCGCAATTTAATTTAATCAATTCGATTATGAAATGTGGTTCAAATGAGTTAAGCGATGCCTTAAACGATACGTGCGATCAAATCAAATAATTGTTGCAAACATTTTACAGCATCGATACAGTTATTCAAACGCAAAACCATACTTTATTTAACCGTAATTTGTTAAATAGTGACGAAAATACGAGTGATTTAAAACCGGAAAATATATTGAAACGAAAAATATCTGTTTTTGAATGCAACGAAATATTAGCGAAGAGACAGAAAAAATTGAATTCAATTCGAAACGAAATCATTGACATGTGGTTTAATAAAACGCAGTTTTTATCGACGAATACGAAACGTAAAACATTTGATTGTCTGGAACTGTCGGCCACTAAACAAATTGAACACATATTGTCATTAACGGATCGATTAGTAAAACGCACTCAAATCA
>JAQGAW010000990.1:0-22310 GCA_034698025.1 Phthiracarus crinitus | reverse complement strand
TTGGTTTGGATCGAAAAGTGAAATTTATGGTTTGGATTGGTTCCTCTAAAGTCGAACCATGAACACCTTTAATATTTGACCATAAATTTTAATAAAAAGCCTCCTAAATGGTTATTTAAACTAGAAATTGTCTTAAAAATTCCTATCAGTCGAATTTTATTATGAATTTTCATTAAATTATTTTTTAACTTGACAAATACCTTTCTTAATGTAAAATAAAAATCTTTTTATTAATATAAAGAGTCCACTGACAGATGGAAAAAAAATCCAAAGACAGATAATTGCTTTTGCAGTCAAATAAAAAGAATGGTATGTACATTGAAATTATGTGTTTCACTAATCAGTAAAGTCCGGATTTTTATTCTCGAAAATTGTTAAAATATTCTTTTATGAATTAATAGTGTTTAGACAATTTCAGTGAAAATTTTACTTAACTTAAAAATAGATCTTTCCATTATGCAATCTACACATACGTATACTTTAAAATCATATAAAATAATACAATTGCATAAAACAAAAAACTTGTTTGTATACTTTACTTAAGGATAACTTTACTGTTAATAATTAATTATTATACTACAATACGGTACAGTAAATTATATATTATACCAAATGAATACTTAATTAGAAGTTTTTAAATTAATAAAATAAATTAGCGTTTAATGGTTGAACGAAAAATTCAAACACAGCAATACATTGTTTGTTTATAAATTTAATTATAAAGTAAATAAAGCTAAAGATATAAACAATAGATTGATTACATTATACTGTAATAGTTGTAAGATTGTGTACAATTAATACGATAGAGTGCGTTACTGTGGCATTATATACAGATTTGGTTGTGGTTCGTGTATTTCGTTCATAGCGTATATCGTTGTCTGTTATATTATCGCCATTTTATCTGGAATTGACAAGCATTACAGTCATTACAGTGATTAGAGTTGTTTCCGCTCAAACTATATTTGTTTTACATTGTTTCCAATCGTAAATAACTATGAATTTGTTTGCAATTATAAGGCTGTGTTGAGTTTGGATGTGATCTAAATCTAAAGTATCGGTTCGTTGTGATCTCTCTTCGGAAATGAATGAATTAGACAGTCTTAGACAAGAAGCAGAAACATTGAAGAATACTATCAGAGTATGTATACATATATCACATATATATGAGATATGTTATGATCATATGTACATTCACTATATATAAACGGATAAATCAATATTGAATTCAATGTTTTGATTACTAGTTATTAATGTTCCAATTGATCCAATATGTCAACACACGGTTACATCCAATATAGTACAGTATAATAATATGTACTGTTAACACCAGTAGTATTAGCTAATTATATGCAGCTATGTTTCTACAATTATGGCTATTAATAAATGCAATTTAATTGTTGTTTGAGATGTGAATAGTAATCGTACATATTATGGAATAGTGTAGTGTATTGTATGATATGTTATGCGGTGCTATGGTATAGTATGCTATACTGTATGCTATAATAGTGTCATACTATGCTATACTATGCCACACCTCAAATATGAACATTTCAAACATTACAACATAACTAAATTCACACTTCAATCCTATAATAGTATTAACGATTATTAGTGTAAAGCGTTTACTATCAAACAAAATATTAGTTTTAATCAATAGATTTAATTTTGAACAGTATTTGTTCGTATTTGTTGTTATTGATTATTATGTGAGTAATGTCACGTAATGCACATGTTTGCTGCAAATACGAATAGATTTTGTTGTCGCTCTGCCAAACTTATGCGTTACTGTGCCGAAGATAATCGCTTCAGATTATCTTCAATACGTGTATTCTGTATACACATATGATTAGATTAGCAGTAAAAATTGGGCAAAATAGGGTTTACTATTGGATTAGCGAAACCGAACCGAACCGAATCACATATAGAGAATCTATATATTGAAAGGTGTGACCTAAAAGAGAAGATATACTATTTATACAGTTTATATCCATAAAGCATAGAATATAGTGTATAGCATATCCCTGTATCTCCATGTCTCGATATCCCCATATCCCCGCTATCCTTGTCATGGCAACACTGCAGGAGTATTGCCTGACGTCAGCTTCATTCGAGCAATATTTTTTGACGTCAAACGATGTGTGAAAGTCGAGAGGAAGATAAATTTTTGATGAATGATATTTCATGTTAAACATAATGAAAATGCAATAAATATACTGAAATTGAAAATCAAAACAACTCCCAAACTAATAAAGAATACATTGAAACAAAACTATTTACTACTGTATAATCTAATTGATTGGAACACTAATAAAACTTAGGTGATTGTGTATGTAATGTAATGAATGGAATTGCTTTGATTATTCGTTAATGTTAGCTCAACTAATAAGCATATGATTGCTATACATAACAACATAATATTGATTTGATTGATAGGATGCACGAAAGGCCGCGTGTGACACAACGCTGGTTCAGGCAACTGCTAATATGGAACCCGTTGGCAGAATTCAAATGCGAACTCGTAGGACCCTTAGGGGTCATTTAGCAAAAATATATGCCATGCATTGGGGGTCAGATTCCAGGTACTGATAAATAATAGTACTTCATTCATCTGTTTACTCGTTACGCAATTATTTCAATTGCATTTCTTTGTTGAACTGAAAATTTATACTAAAATTAAATTGCGAAGCAGATACTTAGTGTCGGCATCTCAAGACGGAAAACTTATAGTATGGGATGCATACACGACTAACAAGGTTCATGCCATTCCTCTCCGTTCGAGTTGGGTCATGACTTGTGCCTACGCTCCATCAGGTTCTTACGTCGCTTGTGGTGGTCTTGACAACATCTGCTCCATTTATAGTCTTAAAACAAGAGAAGGCAACGTTCGAGTCAGCCGTGAATTACCAGGTCATACCGGTTATCTCTCTTGTTGTCGATTTCTTGATGATAACCAAATAGTTACTAGTTCTGGAGATATGACATGGTATGTCTTCGAAAAATATACCACAAAATTATTTTATACAATATTACTGTTATATGTTAAGCTTATTATACCGTATCTAAAAGCATAACGTTATATGTTATCTAAAAACAATTTAATTTTAGCGCACTCTGGGATATAGAAACAGGTCAACAATGCACATCATTTACAGGTCATACTGGAGATGTAATGTCTCTATCATTATCACCCGATACCAGAACATTTGTATCCGGAGCTTGTGATGCTTCAGCAAAAGTACTCTATTATCGCAATCGTAGATATTAACAAGATTTTTTACTTATGCTTATTTTATACATTTTAGTTATGGGATATTAGAGATGGAATGTGCAAACAAACTTTTCCAGGACATGAATCAGATATTAATGCTGTCACTGTACGCCTTTTTTGAATTTGTTTGATATCATTTGAATTTATGATTTATTTGAATTAGTTTTTTCCAAACGGACACGCATTTGCTACTGGGTCTGATGACGCCACATGTCGTCTATTTGATATTCGCGCGGACCAAGAATTAGCAATGTATTCGCACGACAACATCATATGCGGTATTACTTCAGTCGCATTTTCTAAAAGTGGTAGACTTTTATTAGCTGGATATGATGACTTCAATTGTAATGTTTGGGATTCAATGAAAGCTGAACGTGCAGGTATGCATTCATCATTCATTTATTATACGGATTTTTACATTCGCATAACTCATTCTTCTTCCTATATTCACTAACCATTAAACAATTTCTTGTAAACTGTATGAAATATTTGACGATTTCTTGAAAATGCTATTGCAAACTAAATGCTTTCGGTTTCTGTACTGTAATAAACGCATATTATTTTAAAAATTTTTCTTTTTTACGTTAAGCTTAATCATTATTGAATATAATTTTTCTAAACAAAACATTGAATGAGATAAAATGGTGGCAAATGAATTGAGTTATTGCCACCTTTGCTAACTTGAAATTTATTATAATCATTATTATTAACTAAAAGTATGTCTTGTTGAATACTTTTTTCTGTCGAAATAATCGAAACGTTAGTGTAATTTGCGTTAAACAACTCCTTATTTATAAAGTATAGAAAATGAATGGTCAAACTATTTTATGAGAATATCAGTCCTTGATTGGCGACATTCAGGCGGCATAATATACAGAGTAATCAATAACAAGTAGGGCTTTAAAAATCGGTAGAAATACTAATGCCAATTCGTTTATTAATCGTTAAAAAAATTCCAAAATGTTTAGAAAATATGTTTTGTAGAATAGAATTTTTAAAGTTTTAATTTATTTAAAAATGTATTTTAGTCAACCAATCATTAAAATTTTCAATAAAAATAGTTAAATTATGTTAGAAATTTTAATATTTTGGCATTGAAACAGTTGAAACTTGAGATAATTTTTTTAAAATCGTTAGATAAATATGCAATTGTCAGTTATATCAAAATTCATTAGTTTTGTTAGATTTGTTAGAATAATTTAAATTATTAATTTTATATCTAAACTGATTAATATTAAAGTCACGTATAGGTTGAATTAAGAAAATTCTTGGAAAAATTAAATCGTTAACGATTTTCAAAGCGCTAATAATAAGCTTATGTATCGAAACCTTTTTAAGCTTATTTTATTTCTATCCAGCGCTCACTCGTTGAATGAAAGTTGATAGAAATGAGGGGTAAATCCAGTGCTGTCAAAATTGCGTAATTTGCCAAAAATTATATTATATTTAAAATTTAAAACTAACTTTTAAGTCTAATGTTACATAGAATAATGGAATAAGAGCTCAGTTACCCTAATTTTTAATAATAAAGTCTCAAATTTAAGTTAAAACACTTCTAAATTTGCTGAAATTCAACAAAATTTGTGAATCTGAATATAATTCTAATAATATTTTTATTGATTTAATATGTAGTATTTTTCGCACTTTACTCACAATTAGTAAATTGCCAGCAATTGCGGCTCAAAGTGCAACTCTGGGGTAAATCATTATTGAAAAGTTTTGGTTAATGCAATTAGGTTTACATGAGACCCAATATTGAGCTCATTTATTCTCCCATCTTTCAAACTCACACATGTAAAATAATTTTGTTATATTCTATATTTTTATTTCAATCGAGTTATTTGTATCGGTTTAGATTTCTTATGTGTTATTAATAACCAAAAAGCGTCGCACTTGTTTGTAGTTTATTAGCATAGACCGGATTTTAGGATATGCCTAATATACCCATATTAGCACTAATTTACTTTATTTTTCAATATTAGAATAATTTTGAGTTTTGTACGCAATTTCTAACGAGAGTGTAATTATTAAAAATAACTATAGACTGGATTTTTAAGGTTTGCGCTAAATTACTCTAATATTCTATTTACAGCCATAAATAACCCCGTCTTTAACATTAACTTTCATTTTGAATTTTTGAATCCCGTCCTGTCCCGTAAATTACAATCATAATACCCGTCCCGTCCTGTTATATGATTATTTTTGTCTCGTCCTGTCCCGAAACAAAACGTTCATTTCAATTAAAGCAAAATATCAAATTATATCAAATTTTTTCAATGTTAAATCTACTATCTTCATACAATTTCCGTGATAACAAAATCAAAAGTTTAATTCAAGTCTATGAGTGGTAACATTATATTTTTCGCATTCGTATATGGGTAACATTAAACTTTGAATTTTTAATGTATTAAGTTATAAAATTTAATTATCTGGATATTTCTAACATTTTTTATCCTGTCCCGTCTCCATATTTTTAAATGATAATCCCGTGCCGATAAATCCCGAGAATTGATCCGAACCTGTCACGCCCTGTCCTGAAACTTTTTGCAGGTCTATTTTCAAAATGCTTTAATACACTTTAATTCAGAACATACGTGTTTCCGTATATTAGTGTGTATATAACACGCACCAATGTTTTTGAGAAATTTTCACTTTTAAACTTAGATAACCCACACTAGTTGCATAACACGCATCCCATGTATATATCGAACATACTTTATGTATATAGCAAGTCAAGGATGAAAAAAATTGCAAAATTTAATATTTTTTAGTCAAATGTTAAAAAATTGTAAAATTAAAAAATCAAAACCGATGAGTTTTTGTGACCTCTTTTTATTTTTGTCAATATTTTATAGATGAGCAGGTTCGGGTCCTTGAGGGTCCTAATGAAAACCTTTTAGATTTTTCAAAATATTTATGGTATTAATCGATGAAAATTTTACTAACTTTAGATTTAAGATTTAATCCTTTTCGGTATGAATTGTCGATCCCCTCTCAAGCCCTCCAATCAATCACAGTCTGTTTAAATCTATAAAATCTTAAAACAGTTGGTGCAAATTTATTCTAAATTAACGTATTACGTCGTCATACTCGAGTGCGCCAGTTTGGCGAAAATGGATAAAATTTTACCTCTAAATTCATTTTACTCGTGCGCGCGAGTAACTCATAAAATTTCAATTCACAAAAATTGCTTTCTCGCGCATTACTAAATTTTGAAAGTAAATTAACAACTAATTTAATATGTTTAACAAATTTTACCAGTATTTAGCTTAATGAGCGTTTATCCGATTTGCTTAAGAGTTTGATTTTTGTGATCTACTCTTCAAAATCTTTCATTTAATTTGCATTTCACCAATTGTTTTAACTGATCCAAGAGTGGTAACAGTTGGAACAATTGGCGATATACACATCAAATGAAAGATTTTGAAGAGCAGATCTCGAAAATCAAACTCTTAAGCAAATCGGATAAACGCTTCCTGAGTTTCGTTGTGATTAACAGTATAAGATAATGCTCGAGTTTGATGAGTTGAGAAAAATTTACTTTACTCGCGAGACGTAATACGTTAATTAAAAGTTAATAATATTTCAAAGTTTTTAAAAAATTCTTAAAACACTTACTGAAGTACTATTTACAATAATGTGCTATAAAGTGTGCTAAAATATAGAAACAATAGACTGTTTTATCAACAATAGAAACTATAAATTAAATGCCAAAAATATTTAATGAACTAAAATTTGATTAAACTATTGAATTAACTCAGAATATAATACAAAATTAGCTCATTATAAATGTTCATTCTCTTTCTTGTTTTAATATATAAGAGCTGATAAAATCTGTTAGTTTTCTCTGAATAAAATTTGGTATAATAAAGGTGTTCTAGATTTGACTTTTCTAAAACTAAAACAAGAACAGCACATTCACAGAGAGTTGACTTTCTAATTGCTTTATGAAAATTTATAGAAATAGTCTTCAAGACAATACTTTGCAAGATTTTTGTTTTGTTTAAATTAATGGTTTTTACTGTAGCTGACTTTCTTGTAAAGAAGTTTAGCTTATGGATTTGACAATGTCTGTCTGTCTGTCATCGTGACCGCTTTATATTAATTAAGGGATTTGATATCACCAAACCGGAGGGCTTAATATGCAATTACAATTCATTTCAAGCCAAACCATTAATATTAAAATTATATTAATATTAATTATGGTATTATTAAAAAAGAATTTTCAAGATAGCAATACTATAATTACTAAAATAAAGCATATAAAAGCATATTTTTTAAAAATATTTGGATTTTTTTGAAATTATAAAATTTTTGGTTATCTTAAATTCATTAACCAGAGTGTGATTTTTGGGAATAACAAATAAACAAAAGTGGTTATTTTGTTATAAAAACTTTAATTTTCGGTAATTACCAAAACTTGGCGAAATTGCAACTATATTTTTAAAGACTAGTCTCATTTGTATATTTAATAAAAATGAATAATATTAATTAGCCGGTGAATATTTGCTAGTGCTTTATTATTTTTATATAATAACATTTTTAAAGAAAATAATGGTTTTTGAAACAATCAATTTCATTATTTATGTTCCTAAATAACTATTAAATATTAAGATTTTATTTAACTAAATATCCGATCTCTGATTATATTTTATAGTTTTATATTCAAATAAATGCTTTTTGGGCACAAAAAAACTTTTTATTAATATTTGGTGGTTATAACGAATTTTAGTAATTTTTTATGGTTATGGTGAACTTTGGGATTTTCCCAAAAATTACATTTCTGGCAATAACTATTAAAAATATTTCAAAATCTATTTATTGGTTTAAAAAATGTTTTATGGTTTTTTTTCCATAAAGTAGTTAAATCAAATCTAACCAAAACATGAATTAATGGTTAGAACTGAACCTTTCGCAGCTTTAATTTAAACCTTACAAATGCGATTTTTAAACGTTTCAAAATTTTTAATTTATTACGAGAAATCGTATATTGAATCGATTATAGTAATATATGACTGATAATTTATACCCTCTCCTCACCCCTTACTTCTCACTTGCTTATAATATGATACTTATTAAAAAATTAGTGTATGCTAAAAATATAACTCATATTAATGAATAATTAATGAATAATGTTAGGTGTATTGGCTGGTCATGACAACCGCGTCAGTTGTCTCGGTGTGACAGATGATGGTATGGCAGTGGCCACTGGCTCTTGGGATAGCTTTCTGAAGATCTGGAATTAACAGCGATATTCATAATTTAGTTGTACCACAATTAAACAAAAAATTATGGATTTGTTTAAATTATAATCTTAATTGAAACGAAGCTTTACGATCACTTTTGTAATAAAATTTAAACACTAATATATATGTCATTTCCTTGTTTTTTGAATTGTTTGACGATTAATGCGCAAACAGTAATTTAATTAAAAACAAACATTTTATTGTATATTGTATTGTATTAATGCCTAATTAATAACATCGTGAAATTTATGTAAATTTGTGTAATTAGAACAAAAAAATCCATTATATAACAATTTTTAAAAATCTTGACGTAGACTAGCATTTTAAGTGAATTTGTATGCGATTTTTTATACTTATTCTCAAATTATAAAACTATTATTAAAATACTAGTGACTAAAGTGTTCGCACGCTAAACAGATTTATATGAAATGCGATCCCAATAAAGTTAGGAACATCTTAACTATTTATTTAAACCATGTGTTTATTTGAATAGCTTATAAACTTACGAACCATCGAACAAGTTTGTTCTAATTTGATAGTCTATTAATTGTAGATTTCATATTGATTTGGTATTAATGAAGATAAGATAAGTTCGTTTTAACGTTTAAATAAACATTTCATATAAAGTGGCGCGCGATGTATGTCAAGTCAATAAGAGCGTGAATTTCTATTTGCATCGCAAATATCGTATATATCTTTTTTTTATTTAAAAGAATAAAAAACCAGCCCATCGTTAATTTTTTTGAATTATTTAATAACAGGAAAAATATATAAATTTTTTGTAACCGTTAATAACAAGAAAAGAATGAACATTCACGATGTGTTCACTTTGTATTAAATTCTGAGTTAATTCAATAGTTTAAACAAAATTTTAGTGCATATTTTTTAAATTTAAATTTCGTTGTTAGCGGACACTTAAGCAAATAATCACTTGTTATTAGTTTTATATAAATGTATAATTTTTTCATGCCGCTAATTATTACCCGAAATTGTATAAACAATGTTATTGCTCACCAAAATTTAAAGCCATATTTGACCCGTTTTAGCATATTTTTAGTCTTGTCTCATTATTAGACCATTATTAGCTTATTATGTCATTTTTTTGCCATTTATATCCCATTCTTAGCTCATTATTGGTTATTTTTTGGCCATTTGTAAAATCCCTTAGTAAATATAAAGAACGGTCTACAGACAGACAGACAGACGAGTCAAATCTAATAGCTCCTTTGAACAATGTGAGCTAAAAAGCTGATAAATTATAAGCTTGGTATTGCAATTAACTAAATAAGTTTAAGTTTATTTGAATTGAACACTTTCTGTTGAAAAGCGAACAAAATTTGGGTTTATAGGCAAATATAAAATTTATACTGAGAAATATTAACTATAACAAGAAACATTGTTTTTACTTAATGTTTTTAAAATATAGTTTTTACTAAAAACAATCATGATTTTAAAAGATGGAAATATGAAATTTTGACAGAAATTGAAAAGAAAATATCTAAATTTAGTTATGAGAACGCCTCACACCATCGACAGCAATGAATTTCCAGATTCAAAAATGTTCTACAGTTAACTGCATAAATAAATTATTAATAAATTACAGTTAATAGTTCTGAAAAATATTAATTTATGTATTAAGACTAATAATCTATTAATTTAACCCAATGAGTATGAAAAAACACTTTGTGACAAATTTAACAAAGATTGGTGCAGATGAGCTTATTGTACCGATTGTTCCACAATTAACGCAAGAGCTTTTATATTTAGCGGTAGTGCTGCTGCAGTGGTACAAGTATTGACTGCAATCATTTTCCATGTCTATGATAACAGCTCAATCATCAATTATCAGTTTCCTGGGATAATAATCGGTCACAAACTGCTGTATTGTAAATTAGCAAAACGCTACCATTACTGTCTAAGATCAGCTCAATATTCCAGTTTGTTACTGATAAATATTTAGAAACAGATATTGGTTGGGTTTTGGCTGTATTTTATTTTTTAAAGTTGTTGGAATAACAGCAGATGTCACTATTTTATTGGGCGCTATTTATAAGATTATTTTGTGAGACACATCGCTCGATAGCTCTCTCTCTTCTTAAATAAACAAATACTTACATAAAGCTTATTATAGTTTTTTATTTGTTTATACAAAATGTTTTTATTCAATCAAATTGTTTTATACTCATTATTATCCATCAAATTATTAAACACACCATCAAATGCCAATGAATTAATCAATTCGACTGATGGTAATTAAAAATCAATTGTTTGTTCAAACATAACTTTGTTCATACATTTCAATGAAATAGATGTGAAGAAACTTTTAGTTATAACAGTTGCCACACAAATAACTGATGGATTTTTAAGATTTAACCGTTCATTAAGCGTGTATGGACTCGATGTTCAGGTAATTCAAATCATTTAACTAAATTAGAAGTATTTATGAATAATTATGGTTTAATCGCAGGTTTTAGGTTTGGATACGGAATGGAAAGGCGGAGACGTTAGCAAATATCCAGGCGGTGGTCATAAAGTGAATCTATTGAAACAAGCGATTCATAAATACAAGGATCAACAAAATATGATACTACTATTTGTTGACAGGTTTAAGCCTATTATTTAAATATATTTTTTAGACGCAAATGATTTATTGTTTTATTATTTTGATTATCAAAAATTAGCTATGATGTGATATTCACTTCAGGAGCAGAAGAAGTAATGAATCGTTTTATCAAAACTGGTGCGAATGTGTTGTTTTCATCCGAAGCTTTCTGTTGGCCCGACAATTCATTAGCTGTTTGTGTTTAAATATATCCTAAACTAATAAACAGTATTTCTAATATAGTATTTCTATTTTCAAATATAATTAACAGACTCAATATCCAAATATCGAAGAAGGAAAACAATTCCTCAATTCTGGAGGTTTTGTCATAGCATTCATTTTGTTAAAATCATTTAAATGTTTAAATATTATATGTTTATTTTATTTTAAGGTTTTATTGGATATGCCCCACAAATATATGAAATAGTTTCCAGCTCTGATATCAATAATTTATCGGATGACCAATTATTCTATACAAAAATTTATTTGGATAACAAATTACGCGTAAGTTTTTATAGAAGTCTAGTTTAATTTTATAGCAGATAAAATTAAATCGTACTAAAAAAGATCGATTTCAATAATAATTTACGATCAATTAAATATTGTTAACGATAGAAAAAAGTTCAAATAAAATTGGACCACAAGGCAAAAATATTTCAAAATTTGAATGGTGCTGTTGGAGACGTCGAAATCCGATTTACTGATAATGACGCGTATATTCACAATATAGCGTATCAAACGAATCCTCTCGTGATTCATGGAAATGGCGTGAGTAAGGTATGGTCATATAAGCTTTAAATGATTGCCATGATTATTGTTGATAAATCTTAACAAATGATCGATTTTAGGTTGTGCTCAATTCATTAGGAAATTATTTAGCAAAATCATGGCATCCAAAGTTTGGTTGTTTATCTTGCAATGAAAACAAGATAAGCTTAAAAAATCTCAAACCAAAAGAATATCCTACTGTTTTGATTGGAATATTTATAGTACACGCCACTCCTTTTATAACTGAATTTTTTGAATCAATAACTAGACTTAAATACAACAAAAAGCGCATTCATTTGGTTATATATAATTCTGTGGCATACCATCTAAATGATGTTCAAACCTTTCTCGAGAAATACAAACAGAAATACGAAAGCGTTAGTTTGGTTGCTTCGGACCAAAATGAATTGCAAGCACGTAATTCAGTGATGTATGCTTAAGTTTATTGTTTTCTGTTTTAACATTCTTTCTATAACCGCAAATATTTTTGAATCTATAAACTATTTGTTTCAAAAAGTATTTTTAGCTCAGCTCAGACAACTGAAACCTTTTTGCTTTTCGGTTAATGTACGTTTTAAGTTATTATTTTCTTTGGCATAAGTATTAAGCGACTCATTAATATGGGTTTAAACTCAATAAAATGTGTGAATCTATTATTCCTTTATAGTAATTTGTTATTTAGTTTATGTAAATAATCAATCTATTTATTGATATCAATACATTAATCTATATTTATATTTATTTTTTATATTTACAGAATGGAATGCATTACAACTAATAGTGAATATTACTTTTCCATTGATTCTGATGCCCGAATAACAAATACTCAAACATTAATTCATTTAATTGAACAGAATAAGTAAGTAAATAAGCAAATAATTGTTCAGTGAAATATTATCATATCAATTCAAAGAGATTTTGTTCGTATTGTGTTTTACGACATAATATAAATGCAAATGTGTTTATGTTTTGAGTTAAATATTATTTATTAACCTCTTTTTACTATACAATTGAATGAAATGACTAATGATTCGTGGGAATAGTATATTCAAACACAATAATTGTTCAGAATTTGTTTTATACAACTCCTTTAGAATCTATTTTACATAAACTAGAATCGGATAAAAAAATTAGCTTTACAACAGATTATATAAATTGTTTCTAAAGCTTGTAATGGTTAATATTTACGTAATCTTAAATTGGAAGCAATAATTTAATTGTTTAATAGGGAAATCATTGGACCACTTCTTGTGAGACCAAATCAATTGTGGTCTAACTTTTGGGGAGCGCTTACATCCGATGGCTATTATTCTCGTTCTCATGACTACATCGATATCGTCAAAAGTAAAAGACGGTTAGTCCTGATAAATGTTTTATTTGTACTTTTTTATAAAATGTTGCGAATAAATTTTATATCTGTTGTTTTAACTGAACCATTATCAAAACGCAAAATCAATAAAGTTTTAGTATACATAATAAATTTTACTTTATTGGTAAAAAAGGAAACTCGTGTTTACTCTACAATACATTTTCAAATAAGTGTGAATTTCTATAAAAGTAACGCCTCATACTATTTCAGTATAACAGTAATTTGGTTTATGCACGACATGAATGTGAATTATAATGTGGCAAAAGCTAGACATTACTATACTGTACATTCAGTATTGCGTTATAATAAGATATGTTAAAAATATTATTTAATTTTTGGTTGAAATACATTTATGTTATATAATATAGTTTAAGTGCAATTAAACAAAACGCTATAACGTTATTATAGTTTTAAAGTGTTATCCATTCATTTTCCATTTTAGCGTACATTCACTGCGATTGTTATTAAAAAAATGGTTTAGAATTTTATTTATTACAGATTCCAATCAAATAAAGATTAAAATTACCCCATATTGTTGATAATTAAGTTAATTGTAACCATTCTAAAAATCAGCTTTAAAATTTCTTCTATCAATCGAATATTTATTGTTTGCCTATAATATTAAAGTTTAATCATTTTTTATATTAATTAACATTATAAATAAACAAAACTACGGCTTATGTGATCGTTTCCGTATTAGTAGTGTTATACGTTGTCTGTCATAAAAAATTATAAAATCGGCGGTCATATTCGGTCAAAACCAAAATATTTCTCAAATAAATAAAATTCGGTTATATTCGGTTAATTGTTGCATTTGACCGAAATTGATTTTCTTATTTTCGGAGGTCATATTCGGTCGTTGAATCGAATTCAGGCTTCAAATCATTTAAAATATTTATTTTCATTTGAATTACTACAGATATCAACACGTATACGAATAGAATTCAAAATCTTTTTGCATTTAAAATTTCATAAAAGAATAAAAAATAAGTTTATTCAAAAACATTTTTATGATTTAGTGTTATTTTCGGTTAAATTCGGTAAATTGATACATTTGACCGAAACCCATTTTTTATTTTCGGCGGTCATATTCGGTCTGGGACTGACAACGTATAACACTACGTATTAGATATTAGTTAAAAGAATTATCAAAATTTCGCAAAACAAAATTATATGACTGTTGATTTCTTACTAAATAATCGATCGAATTATACTACTTTAGCATCTTTTTGTAAAGAAATTTTGAAAATTTTGTAAAATAAAATTTTTTCATATTAAAGTTTATTTAGATTGTTTGAAGGGCTTAACAAAACTCGTATTTAAACCTCAATTTTTTAAATTTTGGGAAAATTACAAATAATATAGCATTATTGCATTTATTGCTTTTATAATTTAAAATAGCACTTATAAAGTATGTTAAAACGACTACGAAATATGCGATTCAAGCTTATAGAAGGTTATTTGGTTCTTTTTTATTATTAAATAAAAAAAGTAGCAAAAGCTTTTGATAATATATAAGAAGATCACATTGTGATTAATTTATTTATTTTGAAGTGACAGTAATTTTGTTGAACTCATTATTTAATATAATATACAAACCATGCATTCATACGATCCACCGTCCATTTGTCTCGCGGGATCGATTTCCAATTTACTTTTTATTTTATCCTTATCAAAGATCCATTCAGATATCTATAAAATAGTATTTTTTAGCATTGTTTTTATCCGTCCGTCCATGTGTTATCTTTGCTATAGCTTTACTAAATTTATACAAATTGTAAACATACGATAATAACCAGTGTTTATACTTTTTCGAAATGTAAAATTTACGCCTTATAATAATTTAGAAACTTAGGTGTTAAAAATATATTAATTAAATAACTCATTAATAAGGATGTGATTTAGCGGGTAGACTCCCGATTTTAAAAAGGATTTGTGATCTTCGGGAAAATGCTATTAATTAAAAGATTAACTTTTGTTAATTAAAATTATATAACTTTAATTTTCCCGTTTATAAGGTTTTTTAAATTTCCTGATAAATCTTCCGTTTTTAAGAAAATTGTCTATAATTTTCCCCTTTTAACCATATTTTGAAATAAAAAAAATTTACAATTACAATATCTTTTAATTTATTTTAAAAAACTTTCAATTGTTAGCTTCGCAGAAACATATTATGATAAAGTTATTGAAAAGTTGATAGATTTTGAAGGGTATTTTAAGTAGAATCAAAATTCATTATTTTTCCAAAACAGAATAAAATTTATTTAAAAAAATTGTTTAAATTTGTCTTTTATTAAATAAATAAGTATTTTGTTTTAAATCCCTTCAAATTTTAATTTATTAACAATAAAATAAGTTTTTTAAACAATTTTTTATTTTCCCGATTTCCCTCCCGTTTTTGCCACTTTTTAGTCCCAGTTTTTCACATCCTTACTCATTACGAACAATATCAAATCAATAAGTTTCTGTAAAGTCCAAAATAATGATTTTAACAAAATTTCCCGAATTTTTTTCCACAAAATAGACAATAGAAAAATTGTTGCATAAGAGTGGACGTTTTCAATAATTTCTTTCTGGATTAAATTTTGTTTTTACGTATTTATACGATTCAAATTAAATCGGCACATATTATTTTAACCCAAATATTAGTGAAATACCCTAAACTATAATTAACCCGAAACCCGTCAATTTTACGTATAAGTAAAAAAACTTAAACGGGTAATCGATAAACCAAATACTTATACCAAAAATAAAGATTATCGTATTATAAAGTTTATTATTCATATAAATATTAATAATACATAAATTTATAAATTTTTGCCTGTTTGTGATGAGATTTTTATTTTATGTTAAATAAAGTTAAACACTACTAGAGACTAATAAATTATCCATAATTGTAATTTACTAATCTATTGATTTTATAGTGGAATACTCTTGTTTAAAAAAATTTAAATACACACAAATATATATAATCGATAAAAAAATTATTTATAAGTTACGAAAAACTAGCGTTTGATTCTTATTTAAGATTATATGGACTAATAATCATTTATTTTTTTCTCATTTCACTAATTATACAAAGAAAAATTTACTAGGTTTGAGTTGTTAAGCTTAAAATATATGTTTAAATATCAATTTATACATAGAACCATTAATACATTTCCCCTGAAGTTAATATACAGTCGTTTCACTTAGTACTCGTTCATTTTTAACTGCTACTCGTCCAATATGGCGATAACTGGTTGCTTTTTAAATACTACTCGTCCGTTTTCATTTACTACTCGTTCATGTGAACAGTGAATAGAGAACATGCTTATGAACGAGTAGTAAATGAAAACGGACGAGTAGTACTTAAAAAGCAACCAGTTATCGCCATATTGGACGAGTAGCAGTTAAAAATGAACGAGTAATAAGTGAAAAGGCTGTAATATAGCCTTAGCCTTATGTTAGCAAAAATTACAGAATATGTGCGCAGATATTTTGTTAATCGAAAGTTGTTAGTAAAACTTTGTTGAAAATAAACAGCTTCAGTGTAATTTGATTTTAGAGATTATTATTGCTCAATAAATTCTAAAGTTTTTACATAACCCTTACGTTGTTTGCGTTTCATTCAAGAATATTTTGAGTTCTAATGAGAGTCATAGACTCGGATGGTCTAGAGGGCGTCTCCTTTTGAATTTTTCAAAATTTAGTGGGTCTCAAAACTCGTAAGCGGTTTGAGCGACAATTTTTTGAAATTTTGGCCAAAATTTTAGGGTGCAAAAACTCACCAATTTTGATTAGCAATTTTTTCACTTATGACAAATTTTTCTTCTTTGAATTTCCAAAATTTTGTATACCCCTGCTCGACCCCGCTTCTGGGATACCCTGGTAACAGGAAAAGCGTTTAGGCATAACGACTGCAAAATTTTTTATAAAAAGTATTTAAATTGAACTTTAAATATTGCGAACATTAATTGACTTAATATATAATATCTGGTTAAAATAGGGGTGCAAAAATGTTGAATATTTGAGTCCCGTCCTGACCCGTAAATCACAATCATTAGACATGTCCCGTCGCCTCCTGTTTTATGATTATTTTTGTCCGGTCCTGTCCTGTCCAGAAACATTACGTTAATGTGCTATTGAAGCAAAATTTCAAATTATATAAAATATTTTCAATTTTAAATTAACATGAAAATAAAATCAAAAATAATGGGTAACATTATTCGTTTATGGACAACATTAAACTTTGAATTTTTAACGTATTAAGTTATAAAATGTGATTATCGAGATTTTTCTAACATAATTTTCGATCCCGTCCAGTCCCGATATTTTTAAATGATAATCCTGTCCCTTTAAATCCCGAGAAAATTGACCCGATACTGTTCCTGTCCCATCCTATTTTTGCAGGTCTAGCTTAAAAAACAGCTCAGATTCAGCACCATTTCAATTAGCAATTATGAGCCGATACTGTAAAATAATTGTGATAATATTGAATAATGATTCCAAAACGTGTGAAGCAGAGTTGAGCTATTAAGTACTTTCATTGCAAGTACATATTATTTTGATTAGCTTTTTTTAATAAATTATTTAAATATTGATAAAACTTTTTATGATAAATAATCGGTATTTAAATAAGCTTATTATTAAAATTTTTTCTAAAGAATTTTAAAATAATTTCGTAAACTAACATTTTCAATATTTGAAAGTAATTATGTTGAATTCGGATATAACAGTATTATTATTTTCATAGTTATAAATACAAAGTATTTTTTATGATTTTTGTGAATAAAATAAACAAAACATTTTATTAACAAACTCTAACTCGAGTCGAATAAGTAGAATCACTATTAAATGTTGTTAAATATATTTATTTGAGCAGCAAATTTAATAAACGTTTCTCTTATAAAATGATAAAATTTCTATTTATTTATTTATATTGGATTTTGTACATACTTGTAGATAAGGATGCAAATGTGGATCCAACTCAATGCTGTCTTTAAACCATGTAATCCTACAATAAACTTAATGCATAATCATTAATCAATATAATTAGCTTTACTTACGACGGCACGGGATCACCTTTCGCTACACATATAAAAGCTATCTGTGTTAATATATCATGATTAAGTAAATTTAGCGAATGTGATATAAACACCTACTTTATGCCCCAAATAGAACTCGTAATCAAAATGAGATGATTTAATGATATTAGCTCCCTATAAATGCGAAAGTTTGGGCAAATTAAGTATATTTTCGAACAAATTGGGCTTAGAGTATAGTATAAGTACAAATACGTATAAATCTCTTCTTTTATTTTATATAATAAAATTATGTTACAATTTTTTTCTATTTAATTTTCTTAAGTATTCACTCGATTTTGCATACTGCTTAAATAATTGGATTTTATGTAAATTGAAGTCATTTACAGAATTTTGTATAAAATTATTTCGACAATAAAATTGCATACAAAACTTTTAACTCGAGCGCGAACTTATTTAAAAACGAAAAAAATAATAAATTTCAGTGACAATCATTCCAAAATTAAATCAAATGATAAAAAATTAAACTGAAAAGCATTACATGATATTAAATAGAAAACGTTTGATTGCTTACATTTGGATTGTCATAATATTCTCTTCTTCTAGGATTTGTGTAGAATAAAAATCTGGGTGAACCTTGTTTTCTCATTTTACCTCTTCTTCGCGCTCCCTTTCCTCGTCTTGAGTCAGATATTGATGCTAAAAGCAGCACAAATAAAAAACTTGTTATTAAATAAGATGTGATTCTCATTTTTAATTTGTTCAAAGCATGATATGTTATCTTTAAGCACACAAAGCACTTTTTACTTGCTATTTGACACCAGCAAGAGAACTATATTGCCTAAAGTTTACTTTGTTCTCAAGTGTACACTAGTTTGCAATATCTCCAAAAATTGATAAAATTCTGCGCACATTCTTTGTTTTAGTTTCATTGATTTTACTGTTAGGGCGGAGTTTTACCTTTTTCTTAGTTAAATCTTATTTATTTGTACACATACTTAATTTATTCATTGATTTTATACATATAATGAATTACCGAAAAATGTTAAATAAAATATTTACCTATAAATAACACATCGAATTTTTATTTTCATGAATAAACTTTGATAATTGCACCAAATTATTGTCCATTTTTCAATCTATTAGCAAACCACATAGAATTAATTTTGATTAGCTTTTTTTTATAAATTATTTAAATAATGATAAAACTTATTATGATAAATAATCTGTATTTAAAATTTTCTGAAGAATTTTAAAATTTTAAATTTAATAATATTTTACTCTAACAGTTATATATGAAGGGTTGGATCACAAATAATATTGATTAATTTATTTACTATAGATCTTAAAATGTATTGCATGCTTAGATAATAGTGAACAATATTTCCAATAATTTATTTATTTATAGAGGAGTATGGAACGTACCATTTATTTCGCAATCGTATTTAATTAACGGATCACTAATAAAGAATTTATCAAATGAAAAAAATTCTTCGGGTTTTTTTAACGCTGATTCCTCGGAGACTGATCTCGAAATGGCATTTTGCAAGAAAATTCGTTCTCAAGGAATTTTTATGTTTGTAAGCAATTTAGAAGATTATGGACATTTGGTTACGAGCGAAACGTTTGACACTTCGAAAATACACGCGGATTTATATGAAATATATTCGAATCAAATTGATTGGCAAAATAGATATATTCATGAAAATTATTCAAAAGTTTTATCTTCCGATTATAAAATAGAAGAGCCATGTCCTGATGTTTACTGGTTTCCAGTGGTTTCACCTATTTTTTGCAAACACTTGATTGATGTAATGGAAAATTTTGGGAAATGGTCTGATGGCACGAATCAGGTTTGTTATTCGTTTGTTACTCTAAACATATTCATTCGTAAAATACTTATTACATTGAATAATGCAATTTATAGGATACTCGTTTGGCGGGCGGATATGAGAATGTTCCCACTCGTGATATTCATATGAATCAGGTTGGATTCGAGCAGCACTGGCTTTATTTTTTAAGAGAATATATTAGACCAGTACAAGAAAAAATTTTTATCGGTTATTCTCATGACGTAAGTTTTTTGAAATTTATTGAAATGAACCGTGTATTCAAAATTTTTAGTTATACCGTTGAAATATATTTTGCAGTAATAAATACCCGGTAATACAGTAAGTTTCACTAAATTTAAATTGCTGTACAAAATTTATAATAAGGATTTCATTGAAAATCATTTGCATGTTCAACGAATTTTTAATTATTAAAATTGACAATTAGATATTTAGTATATTTAGTTATCTCAATCATTGAAAAATAACCAAATAAATTTAATTTATAAACTATAGCCTCCAAAATCTTTAATGAATTTTGTGGTTCGCTATAATCCAACGGAACAGCCATCTCTGCGTCCACATCACGATTCATCAACTTATACTATTAATATTGCTCTCAATACACCTAATGTTGATTATCAAGTAAGTATTACTTCAGATTACTATGAATTTTTTTGGTTTTTTTGACGAATCTATATTTTTGAATTATTGTTCAAACATACACTATTCTATGAAAATATTTAAAATAATGAATTGGATAACGTATAGGGCGGCGGATGCAGATTCATTCGCTACAACTGTAGCATAACAAATCTTCGATTGGGCTGGTCTTTCATTCATCCTGGAAGACTAACTCATTATCACGAAGGTCTTCAGGTTACGAATGGAACGCGATATATAATGGTATCGTTTGTGGACCCATAAAGTGAAACTGTTTACGTTTACGTATCGATGGTTCAGCTAAAATTTTACTCATTTATTATAACCAATTTAATGTTTGAAAAGTGCCAAAAATGTAGCATATACTCTACATTTACGTTAATTTACTAGTCAACTATTTTTATCTTATATTTTATACAATATATATGAGCTTATAATATGACGCAATAATAATCTCAGTTTGATTTCTTGTTTAGATAAGATAATTAAAATAAATAAAATTAATGCATTATCCGTGTAATATTTATAATATTTAAGAAATCGTATAAATTCGTATAAATAAGTCTTAAAGATTACGTAAGTGTTAACACAGAGTGCGTATTAGTGATGCATGCGATGCTACTGTGTTTGCGTGAAAACACATCTACATCTCTACACATCATTCCTATTGCTATTGAACGTCATTTTCTAACGGATAATGTGAGGCATATAATAGTGATGCGGATTCTCTAATACTAAGCGAATAATGGTGTGAACGATAGTTATTCACATCGTATCGAATTCATATTTTTCCGAACTTAATTGAAAGTAATCGCAGTAATAATAGTGTTTGCATTTATGTAATATGCAAAATGTGCGAATTATCCACTGGTAAGCATATTATTCTTATTATGTTTAGACATTGACTACAAAACATACATCACTTAACGCTGTGATAAGCATTAAGCATGCGCTTCCGATTTTTGCGTTCAAAGCAATTCAATTTCGACAAATTTTTGAAATAAAATTAATTTAAATCATATTATTTTTTAGAATTGTTAAATGCAGTTGCATTGAAAGTGTGACACATATCAAACATGAATGGAATTCAATTAAAGCCAGTAAGTTTAAAATTCCCAATCGCTGTTGTCATTAGTAGTGTTACAGTAGTGCAACCAAATTTATATTTACGAGTTTATCATTAAAGTTAACAATTAAAATATTCAACTATAAAAATGTTTAATGAAATCCAAATTCTTGAGCTTAGTTCTTAAATAAATGGCGGGTTTCTATGTAAACATAAATATTCAGCTGTTTTTAAGTGTTATATTTTAAGTTAAGTTAATTCTCAAACAATATTGTACGGCTAGTAAAGGTGTGTGTGATTGTCATTATTGTGTGCTACACTTAATTATATCGACGTAGTGATATTTCGATACTTGGAATCGGAATCGGAATAGAATCGAAAAGAAGAAAATTCATTAAAAAGTATTGGAATAGAATAGTATCGAAAAAAATAATTTTATTCAAGAATAGAATCGGAATAGAATTGAAATTAAAAT